>PVIR01013948.1:23990-41354 GCA_004026965.1 Petromus typicus | reverse complement strand
CGGGACCGCACACCTGAGCCGGGGTGCAGCTCAGTGTGCAGAGAGTCACCTGCAGCCTCCGCTGCACAACAGGCATTATGCTGGCTGCCAAGAAAAGGACAAAGAACTTTTGTGTGTGGTACAAGGGACCAAATCCCCAAGAGCCATGACCCCAGCCCTTTTTTTTTTTTTTTTTTTAGGTTTTTGGAGACAGGGTCTCACTTTGTGGTTCAGGCTGGCCCTGAGCTCAGCCTCCAACTCACATCACAATCCTCCTGCCTCTGCCTCCCGAGTGCTGGGATGACAGGCGTGAGCCACCACGCCCGGCACTGTGGATGTGGTACTGGTTGCTGCTGGGTGTGGGTCTCCACACCCAGTATTGTTATGTGGTTACTGGGGAATCGAACCCGGGTCCTTGCGCTTGCAAGACAGGCGCCGGAACCACTGAGCTAACTCCCCGGCCCCCCAGCCCTTTTATATTAGTGGTGCTGGGAGTTGAACACAGGCCTTCACTCTGAACTACCTCCTCTGCCTTTCTGTCTTTTTTTGCATTACAGGTGACTGAACTCCGGACCTTGTACTTGCGAGGCAGGCACACGCAGGGCACCACTGAGCTAGATCCCCACTGCCCTTTTTTATTTTGATATAGAGACTCTCAAGTGCTAAAACTGCACAGGCCTGGCTCAGACTTGTGAATCTCCAGCTTCAGCTTCCCAGGAGCTGGGATTACAGGTCACACCACCAGACCTGGTGACAAAAACTGTCTTCACTGGAATAAAAGAAGACATAGACAAAGCATGGGGAATTTGACAGTTCTGACCCCTCCAGAAATAAAACACCCACTTATCACTGTCAGCTGTCTAGCACAGGTAACACCCACCTGTGACTCAAAAAAATGGTTTCCCTAGACAATCTAAAAAATTTGTGGAATTCCATACAGTAATGTGCCAGGGCAGATGTCCGAGTTACGACAAATGCACAGGTAGTTTTGAATCTTGTACTTCCTCTGCGACAGGTTCTCGGTTCAGTTAAATCACCTACTTTCCTACAGCTTTTGGAGAGCAAAGACTGGAAAAATGTTACTATTCCCCAGTTGCGAAGTGCGCAGCCTGCAACAGTGCTTACCTTGGGCGGGTCGAAGAGCTCCAGCACTCGGTCGAGGGTGCCAGCTGGGCCGAGCACACGACGAAGCACCAGTCTCCCACGTTGCCAGCGCACGCCGCTGTCCATGGACGCCTCATCGGCCAGGCTGTAGCGCAGCGCCTCTTCCTTGAGGGCATCAGGAGGCGGCTCTCGAGCCAGGCTCCAGGGCAGCAGCTTCCGGGCCGGGCCTGACCGGCCAGGGGCCTCCCCAGCATCCACAGGGCCGCAGGCGGCAGGCAGCTCCCCGGCCGAGCGACGGCGGAAGAGGTGTCGCAGGCCGCGGCGCAGCTGCTGGAGGGCACAGGCGCCAGGTGTGCGTGGCAAGGCCAGGTCCTCAGAGCTGCGGGCCTTGGGCAGCCCAGCGGCGGCAGGGGCCAGGCCCGACTCGGGCACCTCGGCCTTGGCAGCCGGCCCACGAGCCGCCTCGCGGTAGTCACGGCCCGGCTGCCCGGCGGCGTGGGAGTCCCGCAGCTCGAGGCAGAAGTAGCGCTGAAAGAGGTCTGCGAAGCGCAGGGAGACGAGCTCGGCGCGCGGGGGCGCGTGCTGCGGATGCTGGCGCGCGAAGGCCCAGTACTGCCGAGCCAGCTCGCGGGCCGCAGCCACCGCGTGCAGCTCGCAGAACTCGCTCCAGCTGTGCGGGCGCGCGGAGAGCTGCGGGGCAGCGGGCTGCGGCGCGGGGGGCTGCAGGGTGGGCCCGTTCATGGCGGAGACCGAAGCAGGGCAGTCGAGCTGAAAGGCAAAGGGGCACAGAGTGAGCGCCAGGCGCACGTGGTGCGGACCCCATGATCCCAAAACCAAGAGCACCCCCACTGGGGGAGGGTCTGGCTGCGCGGCACCTACAGCACAGAAGCTGGGCCAAGGATATTTCAGATGTCTTATTTCTAGAAGTTTCCACTGAATACTTTCACACCTTCGTTGACCACAGGCACTGAAACCGCTTTGAGTGGATGGGGCCCGGGACGCAGGACTGCACTTCGAGCCATCACCAGAAAGCTAGTCACTGGCACTGCATCAAAATAAAAAACTGGGGCCAGCACAAGGGCAGACACCTGTAATTCCAGATACTCAGGAAGCCAAAGCGGGAAGATTTCAAGCTTGAAGCCAGCCTGGGAAATTTAGAGCAAGACCATCTCAAGAATTAAAAAAAAAAAAAAAAAAGAAGAAGAGGATGAGAAGGAAGAAGAAAAGGAAAAAGGAGGGAGAGAAAAAGGCTAGAGATATAGCTCAGGAGTGGGGTGCTTACCTAGCATTTCTAGGTGCCATACTTAAAACCCAGTAACATTAAACAAAAATATTAAATTTTAAAAATAATAAAGCCAGTAACAAGGCCAGGTGTGGTGGTGCACACCTGTAACCCTAGCACTAGCCAAGCTGAGGCAGGAGCACTGCCAAGAGTTCAGGACCAGCCTGAACTTCACAGCAAGAGCCTGTCTTAAAAAAATACCAGTCAACCGACCAAACAGAACAACAAAAATACATACACACAAGTGGGGGTGTTAGGAATGGAACTCAGCTGGCAGGGCACTCAGCTAGCATGTGCAAGGCCCTGGGTTGGATCCACAGTAGCACAAAAACAAAAAACAAATTACCAGCAGGAGTAGCAGCATATGCCTTTAACCCTAGTCCGGGGGGTGGGGGGGGGCAGGCCAGTCAATAGTTGATAGCTCGGCCTACACAAGGAGTGCCAGGCTGGCCTGTACTACACTGCAAAACTGCCTCATAAAGTCAACTAATTAAAAAATTAGAAATTACTAATAATACCCAGGGTGGTGAGGAGGATACAATGCTACTGGTTCTTGACATTGTCAACTTTAGGCCCAGCAGCTCATGCTCCAGTATTTGAGATGCACAGCTGCTCACATGCACAGAAAGGCAGGGACAGGACAATTTTCTGCTGCATACTTGCTATGGCCATGTTCATAAGAGCAGAAAATTAGCTACGACCCAAATGCCCAACAGTCAGGAGCTGCTGAAATGAACTAGGGCTCGTTCCATAGGGTGGAACGTTCTATAAGCCACTGGGAAGGGCACTGGACGCTCCTCCTGCCACCTCTGCAAGCACTGCAAGGCACACGGGCACACCGTGTAACAATGCAGATGTAATCCTGTCTACATAAACACACAGAGAGCCAAACTGCAGTTTATGTATGTATATTAACACCTTCAAATGATGGGCAAGAAAGTCTTGGCAGAAGCAAGCGCCTTTGGAAACAGTGGTCACACCCAAAACCAAATGTGGGGTACAGGGAGGGAACACCTTAGGAAAACTGTTACCTCCTTTATATAAAATATGGCTAAGGAGATGTGGGATTCTGGGTTCAAATCCCAGCAACAGTATTTAACTGGTTATGTGACCCTAAGTGACTTACTTCCTCTCTGCCTCAGTTTCCTATTTGTCAAAGGAAAACCACCATCTTGCCTATCTCCTAGGAATGTTTTGCAGACTCAGTGACAGCTGGTATAGTGCCTGACATCCGTAATCCCAGCATGCTGGGAGGCTACAACAGGTGGATCACAAATTCAAGCCCAGCTGGGGCGTCTCACTTGGTGACTTAATAAAATTCTGTCTCAAAATTTAAAAAGCTAGGGCCGGGGAGCTAGCTCAGTGGTTCCGGCACCTGTCTTGCAAGCGCAAGGGCCTGGGTTCGATTCCCGGTAACCACATACCATACTGGGCATGGAGACTCACGCCCAGCAGCAACCAGCACCACATACCACAGTGCCGGGCGTGGTGGTTCACGCCTGTAATCCCAGCACTCGGGAGGCAGAGGCAGGAGGATTGCTGTGATGTGAGTTGGAGGCTGAGCTCAGGGCCAGCCTGAACCACAAAATGAGACCCTGTCTCAAAAACAAAACAAAACAAAAACCTTAAAAAGCTAAAAGGTCTAAGGATGTAGCTCGGTATGAAGCCCTGGGTTCAACTCCTGGCACCAAACAAAACGAAACACTGAGTTAAATATAAAAGCCTTAGAATTTGGGAAAAGCTGAGTAAGGGCTAGTTGTGGCCACACTTACTTAAATGTTAGAGTACATTGATATTTATACAAAAAATCAAAAGCCACAAATAAAAAGTACCTATAATCCCAGCAGTATAAAAGACTGAAGCTGGTGGACTACAAATTCCAGCCAAGTCTGGGCTACTTAGTAACTTGGTGAAACCCCGTCTTAAAAATGAAAATACAGGGGCCGGGGAGTTAGCTCAGTGGTTCCGGCGCCTGTCTTGCAAGCGCAAGGACCTGGGTTCCATTCCCCGGTAACCACATAACAATACTGGGTATGGAGACTCACGCCCAGCAGCAACCGGTACCACATACCACAGTGCCGGGCGTGGTGGCTCACGCCTGTAATCCCAGCACTCGGGAGGCAGAGGCAGGAGGATTGCTATGATATGAGTTTGAGGCTGAGCTCAGGGCCAGCCTGAACCACAAAAGTGGGACCCTGTCTCAAAAAACCTAAAAAAAAATGAAAATACAAAAAGAAGGAGGGATATGTCTCAATGTGAAGGTCTTGGCGTTTAATCCCCAGTATTTAAAAAAAACAAAACAAAGGGCCGGGGATATACCTCAGTGGTTCCGGCGCCTGTCTTGCAAGCGCAAGGACCCGGGTTCAATCCCCGGTAACCACATAACAATACTGGGTGTGGAGACTCACCCCAGCGGCAACCAGTACCACATACCACAGTGCCGGGCGTGGTGGCTCATGCCTATAATCCCAGCACTCGGGAGGCAGAGGCAGGAGGATTGTGATGTGAGTTTGAGGCTGAGCTCAGGGCCAGCCTGAACCACAAAGCGAGACCCTGTCTCAAAAAACCTTAAAAAAAAAAAAAAAAAAACCCACAGTATTAAATAAAATGCACACAAGGGGCAAGGAGTGGAGTTTCCGGCTCTGATGAGGACTTGGGACAGGCAATCCCCCTGGCTCACCTCAGGCAGGAATCGCTCCAGCCCCAGCCAGCACCCCCAGCCTGATGTGCAGTGACTCTGCATTGCAGGTAACCACCAGTCCTTCCTTCCTGTCGGCCTGGCTGGGCCCAGGCCTCTGTGAAGACCACGTGTCCACATCTGCTCTTCAAGACGGAGAATGGGAAATGGCTCCTCTGCTCTGCCGTGAAGCTGGATGCACCCCATGTGAGCAAGGCTGCCCCAGGCCCCTCCACTGTAGGACACGGCAGAGGTTCAGGGCATAGGCTGTAAGACCACACGGGCCTGGGTACGAAGGCTGCCTCTACCCAGTGTCCCGCATTTATTTTCCAAAAGATGCATTAGGGCCCGTGGTGTACAGGCACCATGCTGGGCCCTGGAGACACAACAGTGGAGCAGAATGACAAAAATTCCTACCCTGCAGGGGCTCCTGTCACAAAGGGGCCCGCATCCTGGTTGTGTGGCTTCTGACACCTGGTGGCCTTCTGAGCCGGTCTCCTCGGATGCAAAGCAGCTAACCAGGCATCTCTTTGGTTAGGCAAAGAGGCTCAGCGAGCAGCGCTGTGCTGGGAAGTGCTCCTACCTGCGTCACGGGCACCTTCCCCTCATGCGGCCCCCTCACTGTGGCACAAAAGGACAGCCTTGACAAGGACTTCGGCCACCCATTCCAGGCCTCAGCTATGAGCCCACAGTAGGCGGCCTCTGCGCTTGTGGGCACGGCGCTCTGCACACAGTCGCAGGGTTCTTTCTGTGCTTTGCACTGTGAAGTGGCTAGTGAAAACGTTCAGGCAGAGGGGAGCAGGGCCCACTGGCCCTCAGCCCCATGTTCTGTCACAGCCCACACAGGCTCAGCCCCCCAGCCCCCCACATCCGAGCCTTGATCTGGATGAGACGGGCACTGCCTCATGTCTTGGGGGGCCCAACCCCTGCCCCACCTCCACGGCCCTCCCACCTCCCTCCTAGCCACAGAGCTAGTACTACCTACTGGTCCCTCTGCCCTTCTCCCCCGAGAGCACAGAAAAGCTGTGAACCCTCCTGGACACATCCTTCAGGTCACATGCTACTGCCTAGCCTTTAGGGCGATTTCACTAGTGACAGTCTCTCCAGATGGGGCACCCGTGAGCCAGGACTCATTCTGTCAACCCCAGGCCACACCATACACAAGTGCAAATGCACCAAGCTCAAGAGATCAGTGAGAACGAAACTTCTGAATCTCCCAGCAGACAAATCACGGCAACGTCCCTAGAGCCAGGCTGCCTTCTGTTCTCAGAGGATCACAGGGTCTTGTGCACCCCTCCACATTGGTTCTGATGTGGAGCCACAAGGCCAGACCTCGGGGCGGGGCGGGGGGGGGACTGCCATGCACCTCCCTGTCCAGGCCAGGCGGAGCGCCCTCCTCCTGTGCCCTGCAGCCCCTCCAGCCCCCACATCCTGCATAAAAACACCTGCTGACACCTGCCATACTCCGGGCACTTCCTGAGCTTCACCACAGCCCTAGGAGGTCTGTCACTTACTGCTCCCCTTCCACAGATGGGAAACTGAGGCCAGGAGGCTCCCCAGGGCCAATGGTTAACAGAAACCTTCCACAGCACCTGGTGGGAGCCAGGCACTTCAAGGGGTCCTGCTCCCTGATGCAGGTCACTCGATGAAGGAGGGGACCCCAGTGGGAATATAAAGGTCTCGTTCATCTCCTGCTTGGGTCAGGGAGTCTCAGGAACTCCATCCAGGTCCCAAAGCTGCCAAATGGCTAGGAAGTCACAGGGTGAAAATGAAAAAATAATGTCCATGTCCCTGCTGGGCTGAAATCCCCGAGTATATTAATCGAGGTGTGGGAGGAGGCTTGCTCCAGGTCACACTGCCGGGAACAGAGGGCCACAGCTGCAGCCCAGCTGGTCACACCACCCAGCGCCCCACCTGGGAGTGTGCCCCCAACGGAGCAGGCGGCCCCTGAGTGGTGAACTACCCGAGCTAATGCCCTCCCTGGGCTCGGTGGCCAGCTTGGCAGTCTCTGGGATTCAAGCTTCCAATGTCCAAGGGAGCCAGGAGAAGGGTTGGGACCATTCAGACAACTTGGAGCTGCCACCCAAACCTGGCTTCATGTCCCACGTCTGTCTGTCCCACGGGCTTCCCTCTGTGTGTCTCAGTGTCCCTGGCCAAAAGGCAGAGTACTGTGCTTTCCTTGGCACCCACTGGCAGCACTCTAAGAACTGGTGTCTATGAAGTGCTTGGCATGGGGCTGGAGACCTGTGGCTGCCACTCATATTACTGTTTTAGTTACAATCTCCTGTCCCAGCAGCCTTGGGACCAGCCTGCGCATGGTGGGCCGGATGCTAAGGGCTGTTACAGGAGTCCTAACAAGAGGCCTTCACAGGGGCACAGAGGAGACAGCTGTACCCTGAGCCAGCACGGGGACTGTGCCAGTGAGGTGTGCTCAACAGGAGGCCGCCAGGCTGCAGAGGGAGGTCCCTCCCGCCTGGCCAGGCAGCAGTGCTGACTGACTGACTGCTCACATTGTGCCAGGGCAGGAAGCAACAGCTGATCATCACCATGGGGACCCAGGAGCTGCTGATCGCAGACTACCCTAGGGAAGGAGTAGCCGGCTTCCCTGGGGCATGGCCACCGGGGCCGCACAGAGGCCTCTGCGTCTGGGGCAAGTCTCACTTGCACGACCTGGACTTCCAGGGGGAACTGCGAGCGCAGAAAGGGAAAGCAGGAGAACGATGTGGCACTGGTGCCTCCTGCTTCCACACCCGCAAGTCCCCACAGCAAACACATGGGGACAGCCACTGCACCCACCACAGGACAGGCTGTCTCTCAGAGGCCTGCTGTGCACAAGCAGACCATGGGCTCAGTGCTCCCAAGCCCAGCACACCCATTCTCAGATCCTGAACAGCCGGGAGCCACTGGCCACGACCCCAGAGACCGGGGCGCAATGGCCTGTCCTCTCCCCAACACCCTGGGTAGTGAGAGCATCCTCTCCGCTGACCAGGCAGCACACAGAAAGCCTCTGCCCACTATGGGAATTCTACCTGCAGGTGTCTGACAGCAAAACAAGCTTGGCCCCTGCTTTCCACGGCCCCAGCTCCCAGATGTTCTGACAGGAATAGTCCCACCCGTAGATCGGTGACCTCCCCCAGGAGGGCTCTGAGTGGACTCCAGGCAACAAGAAACATTTGTGGGGCTTTCTGTTTCTAAGACAGGGTCTTGTCGTGTAATTCAGGCTAGTCTTACAGCCACTATGTAGCTCCGACTAGCCTGGAACTCATGGCAATCCTCCTGCCTCAGCCTCCCTAGTCCTAGGATGACAGACGTTACATCACCAAGCCCAGCCGTCTTATGCACCACAGCACCAAGTGCCCAGAGAGCAGGAAGACTCCAAGGTACTCTGCCCTTCACTTCCAGCTGCCCGGCGAAACAGAAGCCACAGGAAGCAGAGGGGCAGCTGAGGGTTAGGCCACTGGGCAGCCAGCAGTACTCTGATGCCCCCTCGGGTCACCTAGTGTTCCAGCAATGTGTATCAGGCCAGTATAGGCTGTCAGCACAGAGAGTGTCCTCTGGCTACTCTGTACCAGCGGCATGACACCCCAGCCAGCTACTGCTTCCAACAGGGTCCTACAGGTGGGGAAAGCCAAGGACTACCCTCCCGGACCTGAGATAGAGCGTCTTCCTCTACCTGCCTGATGCTGAGGACACAAGGTGAGATCTAATGAAAGGAGCCCTCAGAAGGTCACCCAGAGTCCCCTGCTGCTCAGGACGCAACGGGGGCACTCAGGGCCTCCAGTGCCTGTGCCCCTCTTACCACACATGCCGTGTTCTGTGGGGCCTGTCCTGGAGACGGCACCAGAATGACAGGTCTGAAAGGCCAAGCTCCATGTCCAGGCTTCCTCTGTGTCCACCTTACCAGCAGCTGGGCTGTGCAGAGTCCCCCACCCCCTCTGCCAGGTCCCCCCATCAGGCACCCTATGAGTCAGCCCCTGCTAGCAGGGCACAGACTTCCTCCCTCCCAGGCCTCCCTGGGGACACGCATCCCGGGCAGCAGCCAGCTCCCCCCAGCTCGAGCGAGGGGGGGCACATCCGGGCCGGCCCCCAGGGGCTCCAGGCCTGGCGCAGGAGGAAGCCCGAAGACTGGCCCCCCTTGCCGACCCCTGACAGGGTGGCGTGGGAGGAAAAATCTTCCAGCCATCTGCTCAGCTGTTGGGTTTCCGGCCAGGGCGGGGCCAGGGCCTCCAGGAGGACCTGCTCCCCTGGGGAAGTGTCCCCTGCCCTACTGAGGGGAAGGACACTAAGCTCGATAGCCCAGCCAGGACCAGCACAACCCAGAGCCTTGACAAAGGGGTGCTGTTTGCCCAAGCAGGCGGGTGTCCAGATGTGGCTAAGTCCTCTAGGGAGCTCGAGCCACTGGAAACCAGAGAGCTGGGGGCTCCTCGGCTCAGTTAGGCCTGACTCAGCACCACCGAGTCATTTCCCCTGGGCAGCCTGCCAGCCTCAGTTTCCTCGGGGAAGGCCAGCAGCTGGGACCAGGTCTTCTGGGAGTACCAGTTTGGAGCACCCTGCCAGATCTCCAGGCAGGGCAGCTCATTTGCTCCTGCCAGATGGAAGCAGCTTCCTGCCACGCCCAACCAAGGTGTTGGACCCAAGTCCTGGGGACGATTTTCCCAGACAACCTGAAAATTAAGTGCCAGTCCCTATAGGGCATTAACTGCAAAGTGTACTTAGTGAGCTCTGCCTGCATGCCAACACAATGCATGCCTCCTCTTCTCTGAACACCTGTCAGGTGCCCATTAGTAGCTCAGAGAGGCTCAGAACAAGCCCCAAGTCACACAGCCAAGACTATCACTGCCAACAGTTTAAGTTCCCGCTCCATGCCAAACTCAGACACTTCACACAGTCCCTCAAAGGTGCCCAAGTCTCTTGGCTCCTACAGGGCAGCTTCCAAAAAAAGATTAGATAACTTACCCCCGGCCCCACAGCTGGAAGCTAACAGAGCCTGGATTTGCTCCGAAGGCCACACTAGCACAGGGAGAAGTGGGAAATTTAACAGGAAAGCTCTCCCACTTAATAAGGATGAAGAGGGGCCAGGCATTTATCCCCACCTTGCAAGCAGAAGGTCCTGAGTTTGATTCCTGGTATGGCAGGGGGTGGGGGTAAAGATGATGATGATAACAATATCTGCCATTATTCACTGAATGCCAAACCCAGAGCGGGCACCGTCTGCTCAAGGTCCATAGCTGGTACCACCCCTCTACAGTGCATACCAGCTTAACTGCCTCAGAGAAGTTAAGCGACCCATTCTAGGACTCTAGCAATGGGAAATCCTGGAGAAAACTAGCCCTCAGAGGGGGTGGACATAAACTGTTCCCCAGAGGCCCTTTCAGCAAAGTGAGCGATGCTGACCCAGGGTGGGATAGGTGCCTGCCAGGTCCTCTCATGGCTGGTGGGCACCCTCTCCGCTCAACAGGGGCAAGTGGCCTGGGCCTGGCGGCCAGGTCCCTCCAAGTGCTTCCTTCTGCCTCACCACTGAGGTAGCCCCATCCCAGAAGTGGAGAACATCTCCAAGTGGCCTGGCAGGCACACACTGTGCAGCTCTGCAGCTCTCAGCTTGTATGAGAAAGTTCTGAGGCTCACAAGAGGATCAGGTGTGGGGGTAGGGGAGAAGGAATGAAACTGAGCAGAGAAAACCTTCCCAGTAACAAGGTGAGGACCATCCCCAAACACCCTGTGAATTCACTCAGTTATGGCTGTGGTGACATATGAGGAAGCTGGGTCCAGGGTAGGTAAGCAGAGAAGTCACCCCAGGCTGTCTTCCTAGAAACTAAGGGAAAGCCAAAGTGGCCCAAGAGGTGCTCGGGAACTTGACAAAACATCACAGCCAGTGACAGTGACACTGATGATGCTAATGATAAAAATAACCCCTTGCCACCACCCCTGCAATTGAGTCCTTTCTTTGTGCCAGGCAGCAGGGACTTTCACACACAGCTCATTACCACCCCACTGCAAACCTGTTATTACCCCATTTTATGAAGAGAAAAACCGAGGCAGACAGGGTCGCTTGGCCACGCGCATGCCTGCAGCTTGGAAGGAGGCAGAGAGTGAACTGACCTCAGCCTTCACAAGCTCCTCTGGTCCCTTTTCTGCACCACAGAGCTGACGGCCCTTGGACCCCAGCTGCTGCTGCTCCAGCCCAGCCCCTTCCCAGCTGGTCATCTCTGTGGCCCATGGGGACTCACACAAGTTGTAGGAATGTTCACACTTTGGCTGGAAGGCTCTTCCCTCTCAGAGAGAGGTTGTGGGAAAAGGCTCAGAAAAAGTGTTCTGAAGACCCTTTCATCTTCTCAGTGCGGCCCCTCAACCCAGCAGGCCCAGGTGGCTCTGCCCTTCTGCTGCCATCAGGACTGGTCTCCGGCCCTTGCAGGTCTCAAGGACTCCTGAAGCTATTTCCCTCTGCCAGCCAGGAGAGTAATGGGAAACACAGACAAAACGTGCACCCGTGTCCCTGGAGGGCGCGTGTAACCGCAGCCCTGGCCGGGATCTGAAGCTGACTGCAAACGAAGGCTGCGTGGCCTGGCTGCCCCCAAGGTTAGGCCCTGGCAGCTGTCGAGGGATGTTCATTTCCCAGGCAGTGCATGTGAGTGAAATCTCAGCCC
The DNA here is from genome assembly GCA_004026965.1 of Petromus typicus. Lineage (NCBI taxonomy): Eukaryota > Metazoa > Chordata > Mammalia > Rodentia > Petromuridae > Petromus > Petromus typicus. The sequence goes on along the minus strand of PVIR01013948.1, from coordinate 29,668 downwards.
CTCTTGTCACCAAAGTTGCCTGGACTTTGGCCCTGGCCTCGACAGGCCCTCTCCCCTGAAGCTCCCGCCCTCCACCCAATTTTACTTCCTCCCCATCAGCCCAGCCTGGCATGACCCTCCTTGGAGGTCCCCAGCTGCAAGCAATGACCTCCTCACCTACATCATTGTGGGCCGGGGAATGGGGAAGAGAAACAGGAGAATGAGGAAACTCAAGAAAAAAGAAGCAGGACAGGCAGGCAGACCCCCTCCCCAGTTCCTCAAATGCAATGCCCCCCGCCCCCAAAGTTCCCTGGCTAGAGGGAAGGAAGGGAGGGGATTTCTGTAGCAGGAATTCAAGGCCTCAGAAATACCACTAGGCAGTGCTGAGCTACAGGATCCACACCTCTGTTCTTGCCTCGGAGGGGAAGTTCCCCGGAACCCCAGTCTAGAGAGAGCTAGGCTCTGAGGCTCCTAACCCTGGTAAACCTCCAGGCTGAGGTGTCCGTGCCTGCCTGGCCCACCTGGGGAAGAGGGGTTCAGCAGACCCAGGGCCACCTTCTGCGCCCAGCGCTCCTCCAAGGGCTCACCCATTCTCAGCCTCAGGCTGACTTTCACTTTCAAGGTAGCCTGCGTGACCTCCCCTGCAGTCACCCAGCAAAGGCTGGGGACTGGTCCGTCCCGTGGCCGCTTCAGGACGGCCCGCGGGGCAGGCGCTGCCCTTCCTCAACACCCGGGGCTGCCGCGGCTACCATTACACCCTCAGCACGTGCGTGAGGGTGGGTGGCGCGAGGCTGGAGCCAGGAAAGGGTCGCCCTCGGACACCGCCGTCCCAGCCGGCGCAGGACAGTGCTGGGGCCGCCCCGGCGGTGAGCGAACCCAGGAGAACCGCACGCGGGGCCTCCTCTCCCCGCTGCAGCCGCGAGGAGGGCGCAGGCTTACCTGAGAGGCAGGGGGTTGGGGCCTGGCCGGCCCATGGCGACGCGCGCCCCGGCCCCCCGAAGTCCCGAGGGGGGCGGGCGGGCCCCCGCCCCCGGCGCGTCCTCTCACGCGCGCCGGCTCCTCACTCGCGGCTCCGAGGAGCGGGGCTCAGGCAGGAAACCCGGGCTCGGAAAATGGCCAGCGCCTCATCATTTCCGCCGCCAGCGCTTGACAGTTGCGGGTGGATGCGCCCCTGGGCCGCCACCGGGGAAACTTTGCTGCTGCTGCCGCTGCCGTGGCCACCACGGGCCGCGACAGTCCGGGCGAGCGGCCGGGCGGAGGCGGTGGCCGGAGCCCATGCCGCCCCGCGCCGTTATGTAAAGAGGAACCGGCTGCGAGCGCGGCGCCCAGCGAGGGAGGGCGTCCTCGCGGGGGCGGGGCGTCAGGGAGCCACGCCCCGGTCCGCCGCGAGCGGCCTCGGCGTGTGGCCCGGGGGAGGAGTTTGACGGCGGCTCCGCCCACCAACCACGCACCTCGTGGCGGGCCAGGTTCTGGGAGCACCGGGCGCGGCCCGAGGAGAGGCGAAGCCTTATCAAGCCACGCCTACAAAACGACCACCTAATTTTCCTTCGCGCAGCTTTAAACTAGGGACAGCTGGAAGGGTGGGGCATCATGGCCCACTCACCTAAAAGCTACCCGCCGCCAGGTGCCTCTGTGGGGCGGGGACACGGGGCGCGGCCACGCGGAGGGGGCGGTCCGGCCGCCCCGGGCCTCGTGGGCGCGCCCCCTTGTTGAATCTTATCTGCGCCCACCCTGCCTGAAAGTGTATTAGAGACGGCTGCTTCCATCATCGCGGAGGGCGGGGGCCCAGCCACGACTGCCCGCCACACGCCGAGCTGACCTGTTGCGCCCCGGCCTTCGGGCTCTGTCCACACCTCAGCGCGGCCTCTGCGGCTTGGGGGTGCAGATGGGACCTGTGCAGAGCTACGTCTACTTCTCCGAGGAGCCCTCCTGGCCGTGGGCGACGTGCCCTGTGGGCCGCCGAGTCTGCGACCCCGGGCCCTACCTTGTCCTCTAGGTCTCCATGGAGTGGGGGCGTCGGGGTGTCCCTAATCGGGCTGGAGCGGGCCGTCGCCGGCTACACCACACGCAGAGAGGCGGGAGAAAGTCTGCTCCCCTCCCCAACGGGAAGCCGGCCGCCCACGCCCCCTCTGGGCCACTCCAACCCTTCCCAGGCCTCAGGCCGCCGCCTCCCCCTTCGCGCTGCTGGGGCGAATGACTTGACTTCTCCATTCCTCAATTAATTCAGCTGTGAAATGGAAACGGAAAGCTGCCCAGCCCACTGGTTATTGGGAGGCTACCGTGGGCTCACGCGAAGCGTGGCTGCTGCTAACCCGGGAGGTGCTGCGAGCGTCCCCGGCCCTGGGGCTGGGGGAAGGGGGACCCCAGAAGCGGGGATTTCCAGACTCCAAGCCAATAGTCAAGGCAGCTGTTCTGTGGAATCCCGACAGTCCAACGGCCTCGAGGAAACCACAAAACCCTGAACGAATAAACGAAGGGGGGGAACATGTGAAGATGACAAAAACAGTAAGGACGTGGAGAGTGGGAAGGAGCCGCTGGACTGCAGTGTGGAGCAGCCAGCCTTGGAGCTGAGGCTCCTCCCCATCTCCCCATGACAAAGAGGATCAAGGGCTTTCCAGGCTAAAGGAGCAGCAAGTACAAAGGGCCTGGGGTAGGAATATACGCCGCGCTGGGGGAAACCAAAAGGGCAGTGGTGATATCCACACTGGTGTCTGGGCAGAGATGAAGCTGGAAAGGCACGCCTATCACATGGTGACCTGAAGGGCCAGGTGGGGAATCTGAATTGTTTTGACAGCAGCAGGGGAGCCACAGAGGGTCCTTAGCGGAAGCCCCTAATGGTCTTCTATGCAAGTTCCAAACTCTGCAGGAAGCCCCTAATGGTCTTCTATGCAAGTTCCAAACTCTGCAGGCGGCAGCCCCACTAGGAAATAACCTCTGAGGAGGTGGGACCAGGAGTGCGGGTTTTCAGGAAGTGGAAACTGATGAGCCCTTATTATTACCTCTTTCTTACACGTGGGGAGACTGAGGCACAGGCAAGCAGCCTCATAGGGGCACTCAAACAGGGAGCAGCCAGGTAGGCAGCCTTTGCCAAGTGGCTGCTGAAATCTGCCAGCCACAAGCACTTTCCCTCTCGCTGCACCGGGGCAGCTCTGCTGACTTAAATGGGGACTTGTGGTTCTTCCCCTTTTTAATCACAGTTCAGGCCTCCTCGCCCGCCGCCTGCCAGATTTCTCGGAGGCCCAAACGAGCTTCCTTGCTTGCTGGGCCCTCGCCCCGGGTCCCGCCAGAGCCCGGGCTGATGGTTCAGTGTTCCCCGGGATTCAGAACGGCAACCTTCCTCCTTGTGCTTTTCCTTAAACAGCCTTAAGTGTGCTTAACACTTAAGCACGCCCCATCGCGGGGATCCCCTCTTCTAGGCCACAAGGGGCGGGTAGCTCCGCCCACCTCTCAGGGCTGGAGGCCCGGAGAGAAAGCAGCGTTCCAATTCCCAGCTGATTGGTGGCTCCGGAAGCCGAAGAGGCCAGCCCGGGGCTGGGTCCAACCACCCTTCCTTCCTACTGCGAGAGAGGCGGGGGCCTCTGAGGCTCAAGATCAGCAGACTAAACCAGCCGGAGGCCACAGCAAGACGAGTACCTCGACAAAAGTCAATGCCATTAATGTTCATATCAACAGTATTAATATCCACAGTTCACCAGTCATTAATCAACAAAGATCGATGCTGTTAATATTTGTCGAGTTAATAATAAAACTGGTACAGGATAAATAAAAGCACTAATAACCATTGATAATGTAAGCAGTAATTAACAGGTCTAAGTAATAATAATTACTGTTAGCTATTGCAGGATTGACAGCATAGACAAAGCCCAGCCAGAGTGGTACACACCTAGAATCCCAGCTGCTTGGGAAACTGAGGGAGGCTCTTAACCCTGCTTGAAGCCAGCCCAGACAACTTAATGAGTCTGTCTCAAAAAAGTAAAAAGAAGAGCTGGGGATTTAGCTCAGTGGTTCTGGCATCAGCCTAGCAGGCGCAAGGTCCTGGGTTTGAGCCCCAGTCCCACACACCACAATGCCGGGCTTGGTGGCTCACTTGTGTGATCCTAGCACTCAGTGGGCAGAGGCAGAAGGACTGCTGTGAGTTCGAGGCTAACTTGGGTTACATAGTGAGTTCAGGGCCAGTCAACTACACAGCAACACCCTGTCTCAAAAAACTAAAAAGAAAAAAGAAAAAAAGGAAACAGGCAAAAAATTAAATAAAAGGTCTTGGGATGTAACTCAGTGTAACCCTGGGCTCAATCTCCCATACTAGTTAAGGGAAAGTGAAATTGAGTGACAATAGGATATTAATAATTCATAACGCTAGCGACAGTTAACTGCTCTAGGATTCTGAACATAAGAGCTGGAGGCATACATTGCATAGTTGACACGCTCAGGTATGTTTTTGGCTCAACTAAGACACATAACAAAAATAAAATACATTTTTAATAGCAATCAATATAATTTTATATTTAATAAAATTATAGGATAATATAAAATAGCAATAGGATAGTTCTAAGAGGAATGATAATAAAGGTAACTGCTGAGCTCTCGAGATGTGGTCAGCATCATTAAAGAACTGGACTAGAGCCAGGCAGGGTGGTGCACACCTGTAATCCCAGCCCTTGGGGGCTGAGGCATGAAGATCACAAGTTCAAGGCCAGCCTGAATGACACAGTGAGACACTGTCTCAAAAAACTGTTCCCTGGGCTGGGGAGTTAGCTCAGTGGTTCCAGTGCCTGTCTGGCAAGCGCTGGGACCCGGGTTCGATTCCCTGGTAACCACATAACAATACTGGGTGTGGAGACCCACACCCAGCAGCAACCAGTACCACATACCACAGCGCTGGGCGTGGTGGCTCACGCCTGTAATCCCAGCACTCGGGAGGCAGAGGCAGGAGGATTGCTGAGATGTGAGTTTGAGGCTGAGCTGAGTGCCAGCCTGAACCACACAGCGAGACCTTGTCTCAAAAAAACCTAAAAAAAAAAACTGTTCCCTGTGCCCAGGGTTATAACTCAGAGGCACTGCTCTTATGTCTCATGTACAAGGGCCTGGCCTTATTCCCAGTAACACACACACACCCCTCCCTCACCCGTAGCATGGAGGACTTCATGACTTGTGCCTAACCAACAGGACAGGGCAGAATGATACCACGTGACTTCAGAGAACAGGGTGAAGGCCAGTGGCATCTCAGGGAGACCCCATCCACTCAGGGAGAAGCTGGCTGCCATACAGCCGTAAGAAGCCCACGTGAGGGGAACCAAGGCCTTCTACCACTAGCCAGCAAGGAATAGCCCCACGATGCACCGTTTTGGAAGTAGGCCATGCAGCCACAGCCCCAGCCCCGTACTCAGACAACAACTTCACGAGACAACTGGAATCACAGTCTGAGCCACACCGCGCAGGGGAGGGCCAGGCTGTAATCCCCACACCCTGGGAGCTCAAAACGGAAGGACTGGGCCGGGGAGTTAGCTCAGTGGTTCCGGCGCCTATCTTGCAGCCGCAAGGGCCCGGGTTCGATTCCCCGGTAACCACATAACAATACTGGGCGTGGAGACCCACACCCAGCAGCAACCAGTACCACATACCACAGTGCCGGGCGTGGTGGCTCACGCCTGTAATCCCAGCACTCGGGAGGCAGAGGCAGGAGGATTGTGATGTGAGTT
>PVIR01013948.1:0-23890 GCA_004026965.1 Petromus typicus | reverse complement strand
AAGACTGGCTTAAGCCCCTTAGTGTGGGAGTGACTTGTTCTATGCCGAGACTGCTCTGGGAGGCTCAGAAGTGTCTGACCCACCCACCCTCCACTCCGTAGGGCCAGCTGGGCTGGGAGGGCTCAGGGAAGGGTGACCTGGCTTTGGCTTCAGCTGGCAGGCTAACGGTCAGTTTGCCCTTGGCTGAGAGAGAAGGACATGAGCAGAACCGTCCTCTTTCCCTGCGTAGCCACAGCTCACCATTCAGACTCCTGGCTCGGGCTGTGATCTGCTGAGCTCAGGTGCTAGGCGTCGTCTGCTCCTGCCTCCCTTCCCTTCCCGGGGCCTGGCTTCCGTTTTCTGTCCTCTTGGTGCCCATCGTAGGCCCTAAAATTGCCACAAGTCCTTGCCCCAGCAGAGAATGAAGTCTGCCATGTGGACCGTATTTATGGAGGTCAGCCCCAGTCGCGGGCATTTTCTCCTCCTAAGAAAGGACTTGCTATTCATTTCTCCATTTCTTACGCCAGAAGACTGAGGCACAGAGCAGGGGTGTGCCCCAGGCCACACTGCTAGCTGGACCCCAGGCCTTCTCCACTCCTACAGCCCACTGACAATTCCCACAGTAACAGCAGAACCAACTAATTTGGGGGTAGTGGGGAAAGTTATACGAGGTCTCACTATGTAGCCCAGGCTGGTCTCAAACTTGCAGTACTTCTCCTGCCTCAGCCTCCCAAGTGCTGGGGTTATAGGGGTCAACCACCACTCCGGTCTGACAACTAAATTAGGAGGACATGATATATCAGGCACTGTTTGAAGGCTTTCCTGCAGATTAATGATTTCCTTTGCCCAAAGCACAAAGGAGACAATTGTAAGGAGACAATATTGTTTCTCCTTTGTCAGAGGACGAAACTGAGGCACGGGGAGGTGGGATCACCTGCTTAAGTCACACAGTTGTAAGTGGCCCAGCAGGGATTCGCACCCAGACTTTAAAGTTCTGATCTCGACCCGCGGCGGCGCACTACCCCCCTCCAAATCCTGGGCAGGCTGGGAAGCTGCCAGCCGCCCCCTCTTCCGCCAGCCGCAGAATCTGGCTTCTGGGGGAAGTGACTCAGTGGCCTGAGGGCCCGCAGATAATTATTCACTTCCAATCCCGGTAATTAAAGGGCCTAATAGCTCCGCAGAGGACGAACAACCCAGCCTGCAGCTGTCCCCGCCCCTGTCGCGATCAGCACCGGCACGCGCGCACGCGCTTCCAGGGCCGCCGTTCGGCTGGCCCCACCGCTAGCGGGTTTCACGGGACTCTGGCGCCCCCTAGTGACGCCGGAGAGGAACGGACGGAAGCCACTTCCTGGAGCCCCAAGCGCCGCAGACTAGTCCTGCCCTCCCACCCGGCTCTCCAAAGCCTTCCCCAGGCTTCCAGGCTCCGAGGTGGACGCTTCTCACCCACCGTTGAATGACAGCCGAGGCTGAGAACAAGGTAGTGCTGGGTCGCCTGGAGAAAGTGACTAGAGCAACCCCAACGCCCAGGGAGGCTCAGGGCAGGGTTCCAGCCCTGCCTGCAACATAGGAAGTCTGACTCCAGGGAGTGATGCAATTCACAAATCATCTGTAAAAGAGGGACAATGAACCTGTTTCACAGAATTATACTTAAGAAATACCTAAAATAATACACGTAGGAGTCTGTGTTACAGTTAAGTGCACAATAAATGTTGTCTATTATTATATAATTATCAGCTATTTCTAAAGCACAAATCTGATGTCTCGTGTTTTTCCTCCATGCCGAACCGCCCCCCAACACACCCCCGCCTTTTTCTTTTTTTCTTTCTTTTTTTTTTTTTTGACTGAGCGCAGACTGGCCTTGAACTTCCAGAACCTGGAGTACTCCTGCCTCGTGTACTTCTTCCTAGGATTACAGGTTTGCACTACACCCAACTCTTGGTTACCGCTAGTATGATGCACAGTGGACTACTAAAACGGTTTAATGCTTCCCTCCTCATTCACATTAAAAGAAACATTAATGTTGGCTAAAATATAGACCCAAGCGAACTGCACATGGGCACGTGGACAAACCTGCCTACCGAACTCCCGCGGCAGCACTGGGCACTTCCAACAGGCGATGGCACAACGCGGGCGGCTGTCAGAAAATGGAGCATCATCATACAACATTACTCAACCACATATAAGGTCGAGAGCCTGTGTCAAAGTTAACCAGAGTGACAGCAGCCACGCACTACACGCGGGTGAACCCTGGGAAAAGCTGACAAGCGGGCCACACACAGAACAACACGCAGAGCGAGGAAAGCAGCCGAGACAAAGCAGACAGATCGGTGGTTTCCGGGTGGGGGTTGTGGAACGAGGAACAACTTCTGCTACATCCAGGTTTCCCGTCGGGATGGAGAAATGTTTAGAACTTGTGGAGGTGCGGCTGCAGGACCCTGGGGACGCCGCGCAGAGGTATTCAGTCCGCATCTGCAGTGTGAAATGGTCACGTCCATCACATGGTTCAGCACGTGTGTGTAACACATCTCCGTCCTTTCTACTTGGAGCTGTATTTAGAGGGGGCAATCGGGTGCTTCAGATCGCACCTTTCGCTTTCTTATGTGCCGGGGATGGGACCTGGGGCCTCGTGCACACCAGTCAAGTGCTGTACCGCTGGGCTTCACCCGGTCCTCATTTTTCAGAGAATGAGCAACAAAAAGTGTGTGTGGGGGGTGTGGACAGCTCAGTGGCAGGATCAATGCTCAGCACGTGCCCTTAGCAACAAACCCAAACAGCTGAGTCAGCTGGTGAGGGTGGGGCGGTCTGCTCTGTCCCTACCCATCTGGCCTCGCTGTCCAGAGCTCAGGTCCCGAAGGCACCACTGAGGCCGGGGGCAGGGGCTGGGCCTGCAGGCGAAGCTGACAGTTCCGTGAGGCTGGTCAGAAGAGGCCAGAGGGAGGCTGCGGGCAACACGACAGGGCTGACTGCGACACACATGACAGGAAGCAGCTATAGATAGGGACGAATCAGCAGGGGTCATGAATCTCCCTAAATTCTTCCAACAACCTTTCCCATCTCCACTTTCTAGAAGAGGAAACTGACCGCACAGCATCCCGGATTCGGAGCTGGGATTTGAATCTCAGGCTGGCACCAAAACCTCTTCCCTTTAGCACGTTTTGTTCCTGGAGGGCGACACTGCTGTGAGCGTGTATGTGACTGTCTTCCGAGCTTGTGTCCCTAGTGTTGGGACAAAGCAACACTCACTGATACTGATGGCCCGAAGGACTGATGGGGCAGATGAGTGGGAAGACTGGGTGAGGGTCCTCGCCTTCCTGGAAGAGGCCACGGTGCAGTGGAGGACTTGCTGGGTGAGGACGACACTTGGGAAGGGAAGGTGGGAGTAGAAACCAAGGAGCTCAGGGACATGCATAGGTCTGCGGTGCAAAGCATGCTGGGAACAGCAGGGGGACAGGTGGCCGATGCCGAGTGGACAGAGCAACTGGCATGAGGGAGGCCCCATGGTTGCCCGAATCCAGGACAAGCAGGGCCGTGGTGCTTGGGGCAGAGCCTAGAGTTGGTCGGCAGGCAGTGGGGAGCACAGCAAGGCTTTGGGCAGGACAGCTGCTGTCACTTGGTGTCACAGAGGAGGATCCCTCAGACTCCGCAGGCTGGGTGTCAGGGGTGCAAAAGGAAGCAGACCCAGCAGGAGACACGGCAGCCTGGGATGGGAAGTGTGTTGGAGGTAGAGAAGTGGCGGACTCCAGATGTGGTTTGGAGGTAGAAGCATCAGGAATTGGTGATGGCGCCACAGCCCAGTTCTGGCTCCGCGGTTCCCCTTCCATCCTGTCCTCTGACTCACTGTCTCCTTCCCCACACCTCCCGGCCCCCAGCCACAAAGACCCAGTGAGGCACAGGACCTGAAGGTGGGGATTCCCCAAAGTCTACGCATACATGGGCAGACAAACAGAATAGTCTGTCTGGACAGCAGGGCACTGGTCAGCTAGGAGGAGGACAGAGGGCCTGACACATGGACGGGCGCTGGGGATGGAGGTAGCAGAAGAAGACAGGCACACGAGGGCCGGGGAGTTAGCTCAGTGGTTCCGGTGCCTGTCTTGCAAGCACAAGGGCCTGGGTTCTATTCCGCAGTAACCACACACAATACTGGGTGTGGAGACTCATGCCCAGCAGCAACCAGTACCACAGACCACAGTGCTGGGCGTGGTGGCTCACGTCTGTCATCCCAGCACTCGGGAGGCAGAGGCAGGAGGATTGCTGTGATGTGAGTTTAAGGCTGAGCTCGGGGCCAGCCTGAACTACAAATTGAGACCCTGTCTCCAAAAAAAAAGATAGGCACATGAGACCACACATTTGGTTGCACTCACAAGAATTGTCCAAAAAGGACAAATTCAGAGACAGAAAATAGCCCAGGAGTCTGAAAGGGGCTAGAAACTAGGGGGAATAGGCTCCTTTTGAGGTGAAAATGGTGATAAACTATAGAGGCATGGTGGAACATGCATGTAACCCTACGACTGGCGAGGCTGAGGCAGGAAGATTGCTTGGAGTTCCAGGCCAGCCTTACCTACATAATGAATTCAGGGCCAGCCTGAACTACATAGTGTAGTAGGGCCTGTCTCAACTGCCTCAAACACCCCCTCTGCCCAAAGTTTGGGAACTAGACAGAGGTGATACACTATTTTTTAAGTGCAGTAATAGACATTAAACCTACGGGTCTCTATCACTGACTTACATCCTAAGCCTCCCTCCCTTTTTATTTTAAAACAGGGTTTCCGTAGTGCAGCTGAGGCTGGCCTCAAACTTGTGATCCCACCTCCCTCAGCTTCAGAGATCCTGTCTCACAATTAAAAAATAAAGAAAGAACTAGGAATGAAGCTCAGTGCAAAGGTCCCAGGTTCAATCCCCAGTACAACAGTAAAACCACACTGTCTGGTCTTCCTGAGCAGAGGGAAGCCCAAGGCAGGAAGGGACTTCCCCAAGACCACACAGCTCAGTCCCTGGCTAATTTCCTCCTGCCTAAGGGCCAGAGGCTCTAGGCCCTGCTCTGGCACTGGATAGGGTCTTCCTTGCTGTGGAAGGGTGGAGAGGTGTAAGAGGCCTTGGGGGAGAGTGGAAGCTGTGGAAATATCAGCAGGGACCTCCCCACTAGTAAGTCCACACCCAGTCACGCACAGTGGCACAGCTCTGTGATCCCAGCGCGCTAGGAGCCTGAGGCAAGAGGAGCACAAGTTTAAACTCAAACTAGCAACATATATATGAATATATATTGAGACAAGGTGTCGCTTTGTAGTTCAGGCTGGCCCTGAGCTCACTATGTAGCCCCGGCTACCCTCCAACTCACAGTAATTCTCCTGCCTCTGCTCCTGAGTGCTGGGATTACAGGCATGACACACCACACTCTGCCTTGTGGTATGTGGTACTGATTGCTGGTGGGCATGAGTCACCACACCGGGTATTGTCCTATGTGGTTACCAGGGGATCCAGCTCAGAACCTTGGGATTGCAAGGCCAACCCAGAAACACTGAGCGAAATCCTCAGCCCTTAAACTAGCAATTTAGCAAGCGTATGTCCAAAAACAATTAAGTAAACTTAAAACAAACAAACAAACAATAACCCTGTCCAAAGCAGTTCCTACTTACTGACAGGATCTGCTCATGGTCCCTTTACATACTGCTCTTCGTCAGGAGACAGACTCAGAAGCGAAATGACACCTCCCTTGTGGGATTCAGTAGCCTGAGTTAGAACCCTGCTCCCTTATCTCTTGCTCTACTTACAGAGTGAGGCCGGGCTGCCGGGCATCTTGTACATTTGGGGTTGCCTCGTACTTTTGTCCTGCAGTCAGCTTTATTTCAAAAAATCCATTTTTCAAATGGAGCTAGTTATGGTAAAATTGGCTAAATCTGACAATCCTAGCCTGGGGCAATGTTGGACTCTAAGCCTAAGACTTCACTCTGCGGCCTCCTCTAGGACCCCAGTGCTTTCCTCAGGTCAGTCCGAAGCCTGGGGTTTTACTGCACTGAGTTATCCGGGCTCAAATCCTTGTGCTTTCTGGAACAGAAATATGGAGATTCCTGAACCTGTCGCGGTCCCTTTAAGAGTGGTCTCAGGAGCTGGCTCACAGGGGGCGTGCCAGGTCAGAGCTGGCCAATCGAGGGGCGGGAAGCATCCGGGGGCGGGCCCTAGGCGGGTGGGCTGGGGAGGGTTAAAGGGGCGCGCCCACAGGTCGCGGACGGTCCGGCTGCCCCGCCTGCTTTGGTCCGAGGCTCGCTCTCCTGCGGCTGCGCCAGCCCGGCCGCCCTGGAGACAAAGCGCTGTCGCCACTACTGCTACCGAGCGGGGTCGTGGGCCATGGCCAGGTCGCCCCTCGGCCCCGCGCCTCCCGTTCCGCCCCCACCCTAAGTCTGCGTGCAAGGTAAGGCCGGCTAGGAGGAAGAGTGCGGGAAGACCTGCGAAAAGACGCGGGGACGCGGGGACACGGGCTGGGGTCGAGCCAGCGAGGGCCATGTTGACGACCGGCCGCCTGCAGGCCGCGCGGCCGAGAACCCTCATTCCCCAGCTTTCGGGCGACCCTGGCCAGTGACCCCATCCCCAACCCCAACAGGGACTCTGAACGGGCCCTCCATTCTCCCTTGATCTCCCCGTGGGCGCATGGGGTGCTCCTCCAGAACTCAGGGGGCTCCCACACGAGGGAAAGAGGGCCAGGGCACCAGGGGCAGCTCACACCTGCATTACAGCTGCTGCCCAGAGCCCCAGAGGTGGTCCTGGCGACCTTGAGGTCTCTGCTGACAGCGCTGAATGGTGGCTGTTGGGGTGCTGGGCACGTGTTTTCCAGTCTGTGCCCGCCACGCCCTCCCCCACGCCCACCTTGGCCAGCCGGACTGATTCGCCAGGGCCTGTGGTTTGGGCTCTGTTCCATGAAATGAGTGGCAAAATGCCGTGCCTCAGTTTCCCCTCTACCTGGGGCCAGTTGTGCCCCTTTAGCCCTAGGCTAATATGTCTTCCCTTTCTAACAGCTTCTTTCCCGAATGCCTGCTACTGGTTAGGCAGTTTGCAAAATGACGTGACAGTTAACTGCGTAATTGTAACTGGATGGAAGGATGGATGTCCATGATTCTCCGTGTAGATGCTGTTCTTAAACCTCCAGCTCGGAGCAACCAGTATGTCAGCTGCTCTCCCCTGGTTTGCTCGTGGGATGTCCTTATTTTAGCTCGTTGAAAATCCTCTTTACACCTCGTTTAACAGATGGGGAAACAGCAGCTCAGGAAGGTGAAGTTATTTGCCCAGGCTTCTTGAGCCCTGACGACTAAGGCAGGGACTTGGGCCCGGGTTCCTGCAGGGTCACAGGCTATTGAATCAGCAGCGGGGCCTATGGCTGTGGCAGTGAAGACAGCAGCTATAGCAGCAGCAACAGTGGACTCTGAACTCCCTGAGAGGCGGCAGCAGGAGATAAGACGGGCAGGGGCCAGGCTCTCCCTGCAGGCTGCTGGCCCTGAGCTCCGCAGCTCCCGCCCTCCCCTTTCATTCCTGACAGTAGGCAGCAGGGGCCGTAGCAGCCCTGGGTCTGGTGTTGGCTGCAGACCTTGGACTACGCTGGCCCCATCTGGGCAGCAGGGGGAGGAGGGCTGCTGCTCCGGGGAGATTGCTCATCCTTGTCTTAACAGGGTGGGGGGACCCCAAGGCAGTTCCTTGTTGCTGTTTACTTGGCCATGCTCTGGGGCGGTCAGTCGCCTGGCTGCGGAGAGGTAACTGCTTGATTCCTCCTATAGGTATTTGTGCACCTACCACCTGCTGGCTTCAGTTTGAGAGGGGACCCTGCCCTTCTGCGGCATCGGGAAATGACACTGGTAATCTTGGAGTGGGGTACAGGAGGGTGGCAGAGGCCCCCTGGTGCGCAGCTAGGGGCTGAGGGTGTTACAGGGGGAGAAGACCCTGAGGTGGACATGGGCCCAGGGCATCAGAGGCATGGCACAGATGAGCGCAGGTGGCTGGAGCTGAGGCAGCCAGTCATTGGAGTCACCTGGCCGTAGTGATTGGACTGGTCGTGACTGGGAATCAAGGGCCATTTGCTGAGACAGGATGCACTAGAAGGAACGTGGGGAGCCAGAAGGACGTTCAGGGCGTCCTGTAGGGGTCACATGCCTGGGCTAGGTGCTGTCACCATCCCATTGTACAGCTGGGCAGCCAGAGGCCCAGAAAGGCCTGCAGCTTGCCCAGGTCCCCCCAGCCTGGAGCCTGCAGAGCCACCCCAGGAACCAAGTGCAACCAGAGCTGGGCAGAAGGCAGCCTGGAGGGAGGAGGGAGATGGGCGGATGGGGCGGGAGGCTTCCAGGAGAAATGGGGTCAAGTCCTTGTGGGTGTCGGCTGGTGGGGAGGGTGAGTCCCATTTGCAGGGACAAAGAGGCTCAGAGAGGGACAGCTTCCTGCTGGAGGCTCACCGTGCATGGAAGGACGCACCTTGAGCCTCTTGCGTACAGGCCTCAGCCCTGCCTTCAGCTGGCACAGGCTGACCTTAGCCACAGCTCACACTGCCTCTGCCAGGGTACCTTCCCTGACTGCCCAGGCGGGCGGCATGAGGCGGCAATTACCCCTCCGCCCTGGGTCAGCTGGCCAGGCTGGGCCGCACTGTCCTGCTCCCAGGAGGGCCGCCACCCTGACCTCATTCCTTCAGGGCACGGGCGGCCCCGCCCAGGCAGGGGAGTAAACATTAACTTCCCATTTCCTGCGTCCCAGGGGCTTTACCCGCTTTGTCCCTTGAGAATTGTAGCTGCTTTGCTACTCGGGAATGTGGCCCACAGCTCTTTGAGTGGCCAGGGGAAACCCGGGATAGATGTGAGGGAAGGTGGACGCACCCCGCGCGCGGCGGAGTGAGGAAGGACAGCACTTCGCTCCTTCCCGTCTGTGAGAACTGGGCCTGTCTCTTCACCCAGATTATTTCCAAACGGTTGCTTCACGGCTGCTGTCACCGCCCTGCTTTTCCATGTCCAGCACGCTGCTGTGGCCGTGCTGGCCTCTGGCTGCCCAACACACCAGCAGGATCCCGCTGCCTCATGCTACATGTGCAGATGTCCCCTGGGCCCCCCCCCCACCTCCTGAGTCTGTCCGTTACGTGCTCCCCTTAGCTGCACCTGCAGTGGACCCAGGTTTCTGGTTATAACTGTATCCTTGGTGCCTGGAGCAGCGCTGACACAAGAGAGCATCATCCCCGTTGACAGAGAGCTTCCTGCAACCCTGCAGGACATTCTCTTCACTTCCCTAGTTTATGATAGAGAAACCAGCCTGAGCCAAGAAACCAGAGCTTGCTCTGTGGCTCTGGTCCTGGTACAGTAGAAATCGCAGTGCCTATGAGGCCTGGGTTGAATTTCACCTCTGCCCATTGTGCTGTATGACCCCACACTACCCACTCTGTGCGTTTCCCCTCCTGCCCACCGCCCTTTGCTGTGAGGCAGTGAGTTCATATATGTTAAGTGCTGGCCTGCAGCAGGACTCTCCACAGAGACTCAGCCATGGCGGCTGTGAAGTTGCTCCTGGGACCCGGCCGAATCTGGTTTGAGTACCTTCTGTTTTTTGAGAGAAGGTCTCGCCACACAGCGGAGGCCGGCCTTCTCTGGTGATCCCCCGCATCCGTCACCTTATCAGGCCCCTCATCCTGCTCTTAGGCGCTGTGTGAGCCCTGCTGGCTGCCTCCCCCGCTGCGAGAAAGCGGGGAAGCCCGGTGAATAACGTGGTGAACGACGCGCGGTTCCGGTGGGCACAGGCCTGGCAGCCATGAAGCTGAATGAGCGCAGCCTGGCCTTCTACGCGACCTGCGACGCGCCGGTGGACCACGCGGGCTTCCTGCACAAGAAGGGCGCGCGGCATGCGGTCTCGCACCGCCGCTGGTTCGTGCTGCGCGGCAACATGCTCTTCTACTTCGAGGGCCCGGGCAGCCGCGAGCCGCTGGGCGTCATCGTGCTGGAGGGCTGCACCGTGGAGCTGGTGGAGGCGGCCGAGGAGTTCGCCTTCGCGGTGCGCTTCTCGGGGGCGCACGCGCGCTGCTACGCGCTGGCGGCCGAGAGCCAGGCGGCGCTGGAGGGCTGGGTGAAGGCGCTGTCCCGCGCCAGCTTCCACTACCTGCGCCTGGTGGTGCGCGAGCTGGAGCAGCAGCTGGCGGCCATGCGCGGATCCGACAGCGAGGCCCCTGCCCCGCCGCGGCGGCCCAAGGAGAACGGCTACTGCTCGGCAGTGTGGAGCACCGAGCCCCCTGCCGCCGGCCCCCGCTGCCCCCCACTGCCGCCCCGCCGCCGCCGCAGGGGTTCGACGCACGACAGACCCTTGGACAGACCCTCGGACTCGGCGCCCTTTGCGCAGCTGCATGAGTGGTACGGGCAGGAGGTCCGCGCCCTGAGGGGCCAGTGGCTTGGGGGCCGGGCCCAGCCCTGAAGTCACCATAGTCCTGTTCCCCAGAGACTCAAGCCCCAGTGCCCTGTTCCTGGCCCCAGAGCCCTGGTCTAGGGAATGGAGGCCCGGGCAGCGCCAAGGCCCCTAAGTGGCTTGGCTTCAAGGGATTCAAGCCCTGGGAAGATGCCGACTTCAAGGGGGACTTTAGAACTGTGACTCTGAGGACCTAGCCATGATGACACCATCATGTCTTATTCTATGAGAATCTGGGCCTGCGAACCTAGGGAGCCTGGTGGGCTGGCTTCCAGCGACCTGAGCCCACACCCCGGCTTGGTCCCCTGTGAAGCCTCCTGCTGGCCACCAGCCTGAGCCACCCTGGCTGGAGCCCGTGGTGCAGGCCAGCCACTCCTGCTACGCCCTGGCTTGGGCGGGGACAGGGCTGAGCCAGGGACCTTACCAGGCCTCCCCTTTTGTCCTACACCTGCGTCTGGCTGGCCCGTCCATTTTCTATTTTGGATGCAAGTGGTTGTTGGGACAGCAGTCCGGAGGCAGCGACCCTGCAGGGGCACGGCTTCAGTGTGTGATCAGGTGCCTGGGGCTCCTGGGCTGCGACAGCCACGGAAGGACTTTGCCCAGGCTGGCGGCCCTCTTGGGCCTCTCGGCCACTCCCTGGCCACGTCCTTTCTTATCTGCCCAGGCCTGGGGCAGGGCTCCTGGGAGCTGCGGGGCCCAGCGGGGCCCATACTGACTTTGTGCAGGTTCACAGCTCAGGAGGGGCTCAGGTGCCACCCTAGGGACACAGAAGGTGGCTGCAGAGCTGCACTGGGCTTTCCAAACCCGCTCCAGCTCCTGCCAGCCACCTTGTCACAGCCCCGTCGTCCCTGGGGAGGCCAGGCCCCCTCTGTCTGCAGTCTGGGTTACCCTCTCACCACAGTGCCCAACAGTTCTTCCAGCGAGAAGATTCCCAGGGTGCTGGGACATCCGGCCTCTCCTGGCTCATGTTTACAGCCCTTGGTGTCCCACACTGGGGGCCTCAGGGGGCACCTCCACTGCCACCGACCGCCCGTGGTGGTAATACACTCAGCCCCAGCCCCTTCCTTCCATTTTTGGAAGATCAAGGGTTTCTGTCTACAGTCACGGCCTCCCCAGCCCCTGCTGGCTCAGTGGGCTGGGGCTTGGCTGAGAATTTTATTTTTAAATATGTAGCGTGTTCTTTTCCCCAGCAACAAAGCTGGGTGTTTCCACTGCTTTTGTCCTTGTCAGGTACCTGAGGGCAGGGGTGGCTGTGTGGGGACTCAGCAGTCCCGCAGGGCCAGGTTCCCCGTTAAATTTTCTCCCCAGCAGGCCTGTGGTCTCCCCGCGCAGGCTCCCGGGGTCTGGTACACTCCTTGCTCTGCCCCAGGCCTGTGCTGTGGTTGTTGAGGTACTTGTCCAGAGATGCTGGGCTGGGGAGGGATTTGAGGTGACAGCTTGAGCCCAGTCTGGTGCAGTAACAGCCTGAAGGTACAGTGGCCTCATCTCCCAGGTGGAGACTCTCCCTCTGCTATCGGTACTGGGGACATGGCAGCCCTGGATGTGTACAAGGGCTAAATAAACAAGTTTGTCAAACAGTGCCCGACTGTCTCATGTTACTTCCATCCAAACCCTGCCGAGTGGGCATGGCGGTGTGCACCTGCAAGTCCCCCCATCTGGGAGGCCGACTGATTTGGTGGCATGGCCTAGAACAGACCCTAGAGGTGACTGTGTGTGGTCCCTGGTGGCTGATGCTGGGCCAGGTACCTTCTTATAGTCTGAGGGAAGATACTGGCCTCATTTTCTAGATGAGGAAACTGAGGCTTGGAGTGGCTGTGCCATTGCCTGGACTATACAGCCAGAAAACAGCAGAACAGGAGTAAACTTGGCTTGTGTGGAGAGCAGTCTCTCAGAGCACGGGGGCCGGGGCTGGGGGGTGGAGTGTGGAGAGAAGAGCATTTGAAAGTAAGCTATGAGCCAGTTGTGGTGGCCTGAACTGTGATGCGGGCACACGGGAGGCTGAGGCAGGAGGATCGAAGCAAGTTTGAGGCCAGCCTGGGTGACACAGGGAGATTCATGAGTAGGGGATTTAGCTCAGTGGTTCCGCCACCTGACTTCTAAATGCAAGGTCCTGAGTTTGATTCCGGTAACCACATACAACAATGTCGGGTGTGGAGACTCACACCCACCAGCAATCAGTACCACATACCACAGTGCCCAGCGTGCTGGCTCACGCCTGTCATCCCAGCACTCAGAGGCAGAGGCAGGAGGACTGCTGAGTTCGAGGCTGAGTTCAGGACCAGCCTGAACTGCAAAGTAAGACCTTGTTTCAAAAAAACTTAAAAAACAAAGAGGGAAACAAGACTCCTCAGCTCAGGCGGTTGCGCCACTCAATGCTGAGTGCTTCTTCCCCTCCTGGGCCACAGCTGATGGCTGCTGGGGAAGCGGGTGGCTGAGCAGGCTGAGTCAGGGTACAGCCTGCAGTGTTGGTGACCACAGCAGCCGCAGGGCACAGGACACAGAATGGGAGACACTAGGAGAGAAGCAGCTCTGGAGACGGGGTCGCAGCTGTGCCCTCACCTGCCAGTGTTTGCCCCAAGCCCACTGAGAAAACTGGTTGGGGCATCCACCTGCCAGCGTTTGCTGGCAGAGAAGTGTTTGAGGGACACTATGTGGTCAGAGGACTATTCTGAGAAGCCGCTTGGGGCAGGAATGAGACTCACGGGAGACACTCAGGTCAGAGGTTGAGACCGCGGCCCAGCAACCATCACCCTAAATGACGAACCCAGTTTGCTGGTGATGTTGCTGGTGTTCAACTTACGGGCACTGGGTAACCTTCAGCTGCCACAGACAGTTTTGTCCTATAAAATGTGAGTAGGAGGATTTTTTTGCTTTTAAAATGAGACCCAATAAAGAGCTCTTTACTGCTTTCTGGCAGGGACTTTTGCCTGTGATTCCCGGAGCTGTGGCAGCCATCTTGTAGTCATGAGGTAGGCCTCCATTAAAGATAGCGCTACGCCAGAGCTTGGCTCATACTTGGAAATGGCCTTGAATGGCTGCAGAGAGGATCTGGGAACCTGCCCTACATCTTGTTATTTGATGTAATAAGTGGCCCTGTATGAAGTTGGGTGCGGGTTCCTAACAGGCTTCCTCTTCTCAGGAGTGTCACTCTGTGGCCCTGTACCTCATACATTCTGTACGGGCTTTGCCATGCTCTGCGGTGTGATCTGCCAGGCGCCCTCCTCCCCACCCATACCTTACCTCCCTCCCTACACCTTCAGGGGAGGTGCACCCCACCTACAATCTCAGGTCCAAGTTGGGTGAACTCCACACAGCTTTAAACTCAGCTGCAGATTTTGCATTTTTTGATGAAGGCTTTTAAGCAGGTGGGTCTGTTTGAAAATACCTGCAAATCATTTGCAATATAATGAGGGACTGGAACGTAGGAAATCTAGGGAACTCAAACAACAACAACAACAAAGCAACCTGATTAAAAAATGGGCAAAAAGAAGCTCAGTTGGATGGTGCACACCTATTATACCAGCACCCTGGGAGGATGAGGCAGGAGAATTCCAAATCTGAGGCTAGCCTGGGCAACACAGCAACCTAGTGAGACCCCGCCTTAAAATGAAAAATAAAAAAAAAGGCTGGGTTACAGCTCAGTACAGAGGCCCTGGGCTCAATCCCTAGTACTGAAAAACCAGAAACAATATCTGAGTTACCACCTCCCAGCCCATAGAGTGGCTGTGAGAACAAAGTAAGTGGCACTGGCAGGGAGAGGAGAAGACAAGGCACAAAGAGCGGCCTCCAGGGAGAGCAGGCTGGCTGGGCTTCGCACAGTGCACACCAGAGCTGGACAGTGCGGCCAGGTCCCAGAGCGATCCACACGCTCACGTTCACGGCGGTGTTATTCACCACAGGCATGAAGTGGAAGCAGCTCAAGAGACTGCCAGGCAGAGAACGGGCACACATGGTGTGGTGTGTACACACGGGACACGCGCGGCATTAAGGGGAAGGAATGGAGGGGACTTCTGGGCAGATCCCTGCTGGTTCTCTGCAGCGAGGAGCCCCCCAGTCTGGCTCACACACACAGGGCAGGAGGGTGCTGCCGGGCCGAGGAGGCACACGGGACAGGATGCGTCACGGGGACGGGGTGAGGGTCACGGGTGAAGAGCGATCCGGACCTGGCGATGCGGTCATGAGTTACAGATACACTCAGTGTCCCAGCACTGTTCAGAATGGCGAAGGGGGCAGGGCTGGGCATGGTGGCTCACACCAATAATCTCAGCACTCAGGAAGCTGAGGCAGGAGGATTGCTACAAGTTGGAGGTCTGCCTGTCAACCCCGTACTTCAAGATTGGCCTAAACTAAATAGATTCTTGTCTCTACAAAACCAAAAACAAATTTATGAATACAAGGCTGGGGAGTTACTCAGTGCACCAACAGTCCTATCGTCACTCCCTTTTCTGAGACAGGGTTCTCAGCCTCTCATGCAGCTGGGGTTACAGGTATGTGGCACTGGCTTCAGCCGGCCCTTCTCGGCTCCCACAATTCTTCCCTGACTCTAGCTACGTGGAGAAAAGTGGGTCCCAAGACACAGGCTGAGCCAGGTGGGGTGCTGAGAGCCAGGTGCACAGAGACTAAGGTATCTGTGGACCCTGAGTGGACACCTTGGCCGGAGAGGTCGCCGTTCTCAGATGGCCACGACACCAGGCGGGAGGAAGAACTGCACGGGTCCTAAGAGATGTCTCAGCGCTCCGCTAGTCATGGGCTGTGACTTCCTGTAACCCAACAGTTCCTGGCTAAGACGAAACACCCACTGGTGTTTGTTCTCAGCTGTGTTCCCAATCTCCTGTTTTGCCAGGGCCAGAATCCGGTGTGCCTGGGCACAACAAATGCAGGTTCTTGGGCCTGGCTCCAGCAATTCTGGGGCAGAGCCTGGGAAATCTTTTTCTTGGGGAAGGGGTAGTACTGGGGTGTGAACCCAGGCTCTTCACACTGAGGTATATCACCTGCCCTTTCCTTTCTTTGCCATCATTTGTTTTTCTTTTCTTTTTTTTTTTTTTAAAGTTTTTTGAGACAGGGTCTCACTTTGTAGTTCAGGCCGGTCCTAAACTCAGCAGTCCTCCTGCCTCTGCTTCCTGAGTGTTGGGATTACAGGCGTGAGCCACCATGTTCGGCACGGTGGTATGTGGTTACCAGGGATCAAACTCGGGACCTTGCACTTGCAAGGCAGTCGCCAGAACCACTGAGCTAAATCCCTGGCCCTGGCGTCATTTCTTACGTGATAAGAAGACAACCTGCACCAACAGATTACACTCGGGCCACTTTACAGATACAGGAACCGAGTCATTCAAAGCCCTCAAATTCCTTGGTAGCTTGGTAGTGTCATCGTGCTGACAGGGGAGGGTCACAGGCCATGCAAGAGAAATTGTTATCTGGGAATAGCACTGGCCCGAGGTCGCACAGCTGCTGCCCGAGGCTGGCTTTGGGATCATGTAACCCAAGAGCCGCAGAAACCTGATGTCTTGGCCACCAGGAGCTGGGCCTTTAGGATAACTTCGCCCCAGGAGTGTTGGACCTCCAAGGTTTAGATTTGTTCATTCACCAGGGAAGAACGGCTGGATAGGAGGCGCCAAACCAAGGGACAAGAAGGGTGCGCACCCGTAATCCAGGCACTCGAGAGGCTCAGGCAGGACAACTGAGGTTCAAGTCCCGTCTGGACTAAGTTTAGTGAGACCTTGTCTCAAACAACAGCAATAAAACCCAAACCGAAACAAAGCAGCTCAGTGGTACAGCGCCCTGGGTTCAATTCCTCCCAGCGGGCCAGGAACAGCTAGGGCACCGGGCCTAGGGAGCTGCCGGACCACTCTCTTCCTGCCCGCCGTCTCCCTACAGGCAAACTCCTGCGTAAAAGCGCAACTCTGACACAGCAAACCTCTGCCCGCACCTCCCATGTGGTCCCCAGTGCGCAGGGAGGAAGGCCTGCGTCCCAGCGTGCCCAGAGGGCTTCGGCAGGGCTCGCCTCTCTCCCTCCTACACTCCCACCCTTGGGCTCTGCTTTCTTACCTCTGGTCCTTCAGGCTGAGCCGGAAGGTTAGGGCGCGGCAACCTGGCTGAGGAAGTGGGTGCCCTCCGCCCCCTACAAAGTGCCAGGACCCAAGCGCCGAAGAGCGTCTCGGGCTTGCACGCGGAGCCCGAGTGGGAGCTCCGGATCTTCTCGCGAGAACTCGAGCAAGTTTCCGTAGGGCGAATTAAACCTGAGCGCAGCTTGCAGGTGCGGGAGACTGTCTCGGTTGAGGCTTCTGCGTTCCCGCTCGCACAGCAGTCCGCTCTCACGCTGTAGGGTGTCTTTTCTCCTACTTTTATTTGGCCCAGACTCGCGTGTTTCTTTTCCTGCCTCGAAGAAACGTAAAACCTTGCTACTTTTTGCGCTTTTTTTGTCCAATCATTTGTCCAAGGTAGTAACCTAGAAATCGCTTGGAGGCACTAGCACCCTAGAACCTAATGCCTGCTGGTTGTCCCCTCACCTCCACCCCAGCCTTCTGTCCCCCGTATTCCCACCAGCTGACCCCATTGATGTGGGAAACATCCTGGTGCGAAGTAAACGCTGAGGTGGCTGCCTCCGTCCTCTGCCTCCACCCAAACCCACCTCCTCACACAGGCTTCATGGGGCATCTCAGATCCCTTATCCACAATTCACACTTTTGTTTCTCCTGCAATTTTCACTCCAGGGCAGTGACATTGTCCACACCAGAGCTTAGAATGAAGTCTCAGTCCCCAGGGCCAGTGGGACACCTCAGGCTGTCGGGTGGCTTCACATCCCAAATCCCAAATCCCAAATCCCACCCCTGCCCGACCCGCCTGTTCTTAGAAAGATCTCATCATGTCGCCCAGGCTGCTGAGCTCATACAGGTGGCCCTCCTGTCTTGGCCTGAGTGGGAGCTGGGACGACAGGCATGTACCATGCCCCTGCCCGATTTCTGAAGCGCTGAGAACCGGGGTCCAAAGGAACGATCCCTTTGTAATTCAGATTTTAGAGCCACTTTGGGTCTTTACTGCGCACTTAGTGAGGGAGGCGTTCCCACCCTCCGGTATAGCTGGAGACAGCTCTGGAGCTGCAGGGGCCTGGGGCCTGGCCCTCCTTCAGCTCTCGGGCCTTGATCTCTGGCGAGGGTGTTCAGGGATTTGGAGGCCCTTCCTGCTGACCTGAGAGCCATAGTTTCCTAGATGAGGTGAAATAAGTCACTTAATTCCCCCAGCAAGGACGGGAGGGAGGAAAAACGGGCGAGTGGAAGGTTTTCAAGCCAGAGGGAAGTCTGTCTCGGGATACCATGCGACTTTGGCTCACGGTGAGTAAAGTTCAACGCCCCTTCGGGTTCTCTGGGCATTATTGGTCACACACAGGATAGAAGGGCTCCAGGCGACTCACCAGCACGTGTGCCAGCCGTGTTGCACGCTGTGTTGCACGCTGTGTGCGTGGGCTCTCACACTCCACATGATCAGCACCATCCTCAGGAGGGCGCTCCCCGCCAGCTACCACCACACCCCGTTGTTTTTTTGAGGCAGGGTCTCCCTTCGTAGTTCAGACTGCACCCTCCCCCCCATGTAGCCCAGGCCAGCCTCAAACTCACAGCCATCCTCCTGCCTCTGCCTCCCGAGTGTTGGGTTGCAGGCGTGAGCCACCACGCCCCGCACACCACAGCCTGTTTATGACCGATGAAGCTGAGGCCCGAGGTGCACGCTGGGGAAGGGGGAGCTGCGCCACTGGTGGAGTCACTTGACATCTTCCCATCGCGAGGCCAGGCTGTCAGTGCTGCTCTGCTCCACAACTTATAAACCAGCGGGGGCCCAGGCAGAGTTGACAACCAGATGCCACAAGGCCAAGCAGGTGGCCCAAGTAGGCAAGCAAGTAATGGCTTGTGCTCAGGCTACAAGAGGCCATTCCTCAGCCGGCCACGGTCACATCTGAGGTGACCTGCTGTGGCTACGTTTTAGGGCTTGAAAGAGAAGCCTGTAGGGGTTTTTTGTTTGAGACATAAATCTTAAGTTTCCCAGGGCAATCAAGGCTTCCACCTCAGCCTCCCCGGTAGCTTGCATCGCAGTTGTGTGCCAAAAAGTGGTTTCTAAATAGAGCTTTTGTAGAACACCTCCGAAGGCCAGATGTGACCCCCACCTCGCACCCCCATCTCCAGAACAAAGAAGCAAAATGCCCAGAATTATTATACAATTCTATATTTAGCGACTCGTTTACAGAATGTGTTCCTTTTTTAAAATTTTAAACAAAGTTCATCAATCTTTCATAGAAACAGTTTTGTGGAGTTTTAATGTTTTTTATTTATTTATTTTTTAACCGTTGCAGGACGTGAACCAAACAAAGGTGTTCACAGGTCCATCGGCTTTACGTACAACAGGATTTCTGTGTTCAAAAGACTAGACTAAGTGCTTGATCAAATCCCATTGCACTAAAGCCAAAGTGAGTTCTCGAAGAACAGGAGTTTGCGCAGAAGCCTGGATTTAAACACCGTGTTGGTTTCAAGAATAAAAAGTGGTTCCCCCAGGGGTGTCTAATTGCAACAGGGCGGTAGTGGCTAAAAGGAGATGTTTTGTTTGTTCCACACTGGATTATTCTGAAAATTGGTCACTGTTTCCTATTGTCACAATATAAAAATACCTTCATCTGGATAAAAATGTCTACAGTGGAAAACTCTTCAATGCATAGCCTGGGTATTTGGAAAAGGAGGGTTCTCCCTCAGGGCGCGTTGGATGTTGACTGTTTGTTGTGGAGACTGCAGCCAGGTTGGGCGCATGAGAGCTGAGATTTCTGGATGGTCGCCATTTGTCCCTTGCTGGTCACGGGGCTTTGCCTGTATGGTTCCAAGTGTTTATGGCACTCATCTCCCCTTGACACCCTACAGTCACTGTGTTGTTTTCCTTCTGGGGCGTTGCCCACTTCAGTCTTCCCACAGAGTTTGAAAAAAGAGGTGAAAGCAAGAGCAATCCAACAACCAATATGGCGGCCATTACATCCAAAGGGGGCCTCTCTCTCCTTAGAAGCTCTGACGAAGGTGCTGGAGGAGGCACTCCTCAGACTGGGGCGCTGAGTCTCTGCTCCCAGATGGCCATGCGTTGGAAAGGAAGGTGAGCGTGGACATTAGGACAGTGGATATGCAGTGATGAACTTGGCCTTCCACTTTCCTGTGGACTCGGAAGTTGCAGACGCCTTCCAGTGATACCACCAATGTCAAATTTAAGATGAAGATGGCAAAAAGGGGAGATGGGGGGGGTCTCTCGTTTGACAAGTCTACTTTTTGGCGCTGGTTAAGCATCAGTGCTTGTGAGGTGACCAACACCGTCACTTTCTGCAAACTTAGCAGGGAAGATGGCAGCCACAGTCTTCTCTGCAATGTCTGTGCTCATCCCAGCGGGGAACTTCCTGGGTGGCCAGCACTCAGGTTGGGAAATGGGGCACCCTGGCTCAGGCATCACTCTCTGACATCTGCCCACACCCAGTTTTCCTAGGTCTGGACTGCAGATGGACAAGACGGATGTCCGATCTCCATGCTCACGGGTTTCTGACGCGGGGAGTGTGAGCAGCTCGTGTTGGCACTCTGCTGTGTCTCCTCCGGGACAGCCGGGCCACATCTCCACAACACTGACCACACCAGGACAGCCTGGCTACCAAAGTTGCAAACAGACCACCAGAACGGAACACGTCCTCAACGGCATCGAGGTTTTATTTAGAGTCTTTTGGACTTTCTCTTTGCGGCACGGTTTCCAGAAGGGCAGTAGCAATGCTCCGTGTCTCACAGACAGGTGTGGGGGAAAAACCGTGGTTCAAAAGCTTTCTGATTTGGTCAGTCTTATAGTGTCTTATGATGGCTTTGAACAATTATCTTCTTTTAATCTCATCTAGTGGCAAAAAAAAAATGACACAACTTCAGTGTATACTTTGCAACAGTTGTGACAGCATCCTGATTTCGTAACTCTCTGTAATATCAAAACAGCATTGGCTGGGAATAAATTCCAAAGGATCCTTTATTAAAATATCTAAAAGAGGTCTATAAATATCTTTATTTTTCTAAAAGAGTTTGGAGTTTTGGGGTGAAAATGTGGCGCCATTTTGCTCCTGCCTCCTGGAGAGAGATGAGGGTGGGGAGGAGGGCAGGATTCCTGGCGCCCCCTGGGCAGGGGCTGCCAAAGGAAGGGGCAAGGCATCTGCCTCACCTGCTCACTCACAACTTCATAGCACTAGGATTACAACAAAAAACGTAAACGGCATCACATTGCTGTCCACACTCGGACAGGAGTTCTGTCCAGGCGGTGAGTGCAGGAGGCGGTGGCCGCAGGGGCGCCTGGCCCCTCACCCCACCCTCAGAACTCCCACTCCAGGGCCTCCTCCCGGTTGGCAGCCCTCTCCAGTCGGTAGATGATGCTGTTCAGGTTGGCCATCTTCTCGTGCCGCCGTTGCAGATTGGGGTTCACCTTGGCAATGGGGTGCAAGGCCCCGGCCGTGTCAGCTGTGGGGCTGGCACTCGGCACTTTGGCAGGGGGGGCGCCGGGCAAGGACGGGGAGATGGGGGCCGAGGAGGAGGGGACAGGTGACACGGACATCAGGAGGCCCGGGGAGGATGCTGCGGAGGGTGAGTTCAGAGTCACCTCCAGGCTGCAGCGTGAGGACTCGGAGGCTGATTTAAAACTTAGAGGGTCCGAGTGCAGCCGCTCCCTGGCCTCGAACTCCTGGGTGGGGTGGAGCAAGGGGCAGTCGGGGGTGGCCGCCTCTGGGAGCTCTTCACCGCTCGGGGGGCCGGGATGCTCCTCTTTGGGAGGCCCTTGGCCTTCGGCCGGCCCCCCTACGTCCTGGGCCCGGCCGGCCGCTTCCTCCTCTGCACCCTCCTCAGTCTGCTCCTGCTTGATCCGCAGGACCCTGTCTGCGGCCGCCAGCGCTGCGCTGCCGTCTTCACAGCCCTGCCGCAGCTCCAGCTCCTTCACAGCGGGCTTCTGGTCCTCAGCCTCCGAGTCTGGGCTCTGTGGGGCGGGGTCCGGGTGGGAGTGGCCGGGCAGCAGGACACCAGGACCCCCACTGGGGTCGAGGTCTGGCTCATCTTGGGTTCCCTCCACCAACATCTCCCGGCGCATCCGGGACCTGGGCAGAGACGGCGGTGAGGCTGGGGCTGGAGAGCCCTGGCTCTGCGAGGGTGGCATTCTGACAGGACCCCCACCCGGATGACTGCGTACCCTGGGCTACACGCAGAGCGGTTTATGCAGATGTGTTAGTCCTTCAATCCTTGGTGCATTCTATGAAATGGGTGCCATTAGGGGCTCCATTTCTGGACCTTAAGATTCTATTGGGGTCCCCAGTGGCCTGGGTGGGCTTGGCTCTGCGAGGCCCGCCCCCGAGGGTCCCCTGTGCACACCTGTAGTTATGGAACCAGTTGATGACCGTGTTGGTCTTGAGGTTGAGCTGGAAGGACAGCAGCTCGATGGTCTGCTGCGAGGGGTAGGGCTCCAGCTGGTAGGCCTTGCGCAGCGCCTCCTTCTCCTCAGGCGCCAGCACCACACGGGGCTTCTTGATCTGCAGGAGGCTCAGGTCCTGTGGCTGCAGGCTGGGGCTGGGGCACTCGGAGCGCACTGCCGGGGACTCGCTGTCCGAGCCGGTGCTGATCAGGCCATAGCGGCGCTTCAGATAGGCTGCACCAGGAGGGAGGGAGCGAGGCTAGAAGCACCGGTGCCACAGCACCAGTGCCTGGGCAGAGCAGGAGCCCAGACTCGTCGCCCCATCCTCCCAGCCCCTCTACCTGCAGCTCTGCTCCTGGCTCTCGAGTGTCAACCTGCGCTGAGGGCGTGGCAGGGCGCCTCGCCTGTAGGAAGCGCTCAAATCAAAGGTGGGCTATGAAATCCTCTCAACATCCAGGTGCCCCTGGGTTTCACATCAGTCTTTGGTGGGGGCGATGGGCATTAAGTGAACCCCTTGGCTGTACGATATAACTACACCCCAATCATCAAAAATGTGAAAACAAAGCACTGCTAGGGTTGGAATGGACTGTCCCCCTACAGCCCAAGAGGCTTCCTTCAGACAAGGTCTTGCTCTGTAGCACATGCTGGCGTGGCACTCCCAACCCTCCTGCCTCGGCCTCCCTGGTGCTGAGATTACAGGCATGTTCTACCACACCCTGCCGAAGCTCAGCGTGTCAGTGGCTTGGTTCATGACTAGGTGCTACTGGGAGCTGTGGAAACTTCACGTGGAAGAGTTCAGGGGCACCTCGGAGGGGACATGGGATCCGGCTGCTGCTGGGTCAGGGTCTCCTTTCTGTGTTGGGTGGAGTGTGGTAACGGGTGAGGGGGATCACGTGACACATCAGAGGCGGAGAGGGAAGCGCCGAAGTCCGAAGTTGAGGATGGCTGTGGAGATGCAGCCTGGTGCGGTGGCCCATGCCTGTGATCCCAGCACTCTGGGAAGCCGAGGCAAGAAGATCGAAAGTTCAAGCCCATCCTAGGCAATTAGTGAATACGACTTTGGCTCAAGATTTAAAAAAAATTTTTTTTTTTTTTAGGTTTTTTGAGACAGGGTCTCACTTTGTAGTTCAGGCTGGCCCTGAGCTCAAACTCAAACTCACATCGCAGCAATCCTCCTGCCTCTGCCTCCCGAGTGCTAGGATTACAGGTGTGAGCCACCACGCCCGGCACTGTGGTATGTGGTACTGGTTGCTGCTGGGCGTAAGTCTCCACGTCCAGTATTGTATGTGGTTACCAGGGATCGAACCCGGGTCCTTGGCGCTTGCAAGACAGGTGCCAGAACCACTGAGCTAAATCCCCGGCCCGATAAAAAATTTTTTTAAAAAGCTGGGGATGTAGCTCAGTGTAAAGGCCTTGGTTTAACTCCCCGAAAGACTGGAGCAGCCGTGGTATACGGGAAGATGCAAAGAGAGACGGGCACTGGGTTATTACCAACTTTAATTGTGCTTAGTTACATTGTTCTTTGGGACTGCTAGGCCTGGGGTCTCCTCCCGGGCCGAGACCGGATTCATCTGGACCCAAGGGGAAACTGAGGCTGGCCAGAGTCCAGCGCTGGTCCCTCGCTGCCCAGCTCTTACCTTTCTTCTCCAGCTTCTTCATGTCCCTCAGCTTCTCCACATTATGGGGGTCACTGAGCCATAGCTGCATGCGGACGAAGGGCTCCCGCCCCTTCAGGCTCAGCTTGTGCCAGGGCTTGGGCCGGGACAGCAGGTCGGACACGGAGCCTTGCGTCAGGCCCAGGATGCTCTCCCCAAACAGCCGCTGCCCTGGGGATTGGGACGGGGGTGGGGGGGAGCCTGGTTACTGCCTTGGGTGGAGAAACCGCTCCCCAGGCAGGGGCAGACCAGAGATGCAGGGTTGTGCTGACTCCGAAGGGAGGGCAAAGGATGTGGGGGACCCACACCCGTGGGAACCTCAAGGGGCCTTCCTGGAGAAGAGATCTAGGGGTAGGATGGACAGCAACCAACAAAAATCCGTTTTGTATTTAAGAGGCTCCTCACTCTCAGCACTT
>PVIR01013947.1:0-41426 GCA_004026965.1 Petromus typicus | reverse complement strand
CACCACTCATGTTTGAATACTTTGTGCAAAAACACAACATGTTTTTCAGAGTGGCTTCCTGAGGACCTGTGGGTGTGGGCACCGAGGCCAGCGAGCCGGGCCCCAGAGCTGGAAGAGAGCAGCCTAAGTGCGGCACAGGTTTCCAGTTGAGAGAGATAAGAGAATGTGGCTTTGTCTCTTACCTTTTCCCTTTCATGACAGACATCTTTTTTTATTTTTCTAAATGTTTCTTTTCCACAGCTAACAATGTGCTGTTTCTTTAACCTTCTTGCTCCTTATGAGCAGTTGTTTTCTGTACAGATTAACAGAACAGGCCAACAGAGCACAGCAGTGCCTGCGCAAAACAAAATCTGCCTACAGTAGGAGGCGCACAGAGCCATGTCTGTGGCCTGTCTTTTCTGCTCTGCAGTCCTCAACTAAACACACACACACAACTTGTTCCTCAGCCTTTTAGCTTGAATTCTATAGTAGTAAAAAATGAAATCAGATAAAAAGGCAAACAATTAGTGTGATCTTTTCATTCGAACCAACTGTGGGGCTTAGAGGCACCCCTGTGTGGCAAAAGCTGTGCTAGACTCTTCGCTGGCATTACTTTTCTGTGTGTACTCTCCAGCTTTCAGTGATTAAAATTGCTTTACAGGTGGCAGGCACATCAGCATTGCCGTTTTGCTTTCTGAAGGATACAGACATTCATATTAAGTGATGCAATTACTGAATGGATATATCAGGCCACTTATCTGTGAGAGTGGATATCCTTCTGTGTCACTGGTCTGGATGCAGTGGTATAGATAGAATGACATGTGTAGACCGTAGGATTTAGGGTTAGAAGAGATAAAGTCCGTTCCAGATGTTTAAAAATAAGAAAATCAGCAACAGAGGGAGTGTGTGAATACACACATGTGCTTTTATCATCACATGTGTGTCCTGCCTTCTTCGTTTTGGTGCCTCCCACCCCTCCCTCTTTGTATTTATTTGTATTTACCACTTTGGAGATGGAATGACTTGTCAATTGAACATGATTCTTTAACAGCATCTTTCAACTCAAGTACAAATGTGTGGCTCTGAGTGTAGAGTTACACAGTGTCAGGAGTAGAGTTGGGCCAGGTTATTGGGAAAGACAGTGCCTCACAGCGCTTTACTTCCTTCCCTTATAGACGCAAGCGGGAACATTGTGGAAGCTCAGACTTCCAGGGTTGCTGCGAGATTTCATCAGCACCTCATTAAGCTGCAGTTCAGCTTCTAGTCTCTTTCTTGTTTGAGATGTTGTTTTTAGTAGCCTTCATTATTAACAGAATATCATGAAAGCTGCTTAAAATACAATTTTTCTTTGTATTCCAGAGAAATTTAAAGTGTGAAGTTAAAATTCAGAAACAATGTGTTCTCTACAACATACCATTGCCTGGGTTTGTACACTGCAGTTTTAAGTTTACAACTTGTAATTAATATAATATTTGAATTTTTAGAAGTGATACCTCATGTAGTTGTTATGTTCTAGTTCCATCTTCAGCAAAATGGAATGATTACTAACTCATGGAGAATTGGATGTCACACTGTGCATCAGATATTTGTGCTGATGTCCTAGTAAATATTCAGTTATATGCTTTTCTTGGATATGTTCTGAGGTAAAAAGGGATTGACATTTAAAAGCTTTTGGAAGATGAAAATATTCCATGATCGATCTACTTCTGCAGGATTTAATGAAAAGGCTTTTAAATCATTGTGTATGTATGCTAGCTGCAATCACCCATAGAAATTTGGAATTTGGGTTTTTATTTCTGTTTTTCACCAGATAGATTTAATTTTAGAGCTCTCAGTATTTCTTCTGGACTTTTTCTTAACCTTTAATTTTTTTAATGCATAGATT
Organism: Petromus typicus; assembly: GCA_004026965.1. Lineage (NCBI taxonomy): Eukaryota > Metazoa > Chordata > Mammalia > Rodentia > Petromuridae > Petromus > Petromus typicus. Next base: position 39,562 of record PVIR01013947.1, on the reverse strand, counting down.
TTTGTACAGAGATATTTACCAAAGTGTTATGTACAATAAGGGAAACCTTTTTAGAACATCTAAATTTCCAGCTAAGACCAGTTGACATAATGAGGCAATCAATGCTCATGATATTTTACAGCATGTGAAGAAAGTAGGGTTGTTAATACATGAAAGTAGAAACAGTGGTTTCCTTCGGGGCCATGTGGTCACTGCTAATTTTTATTGTCAGAAGTTTTCTCAAGTATGTATTAGTTTCATAATCAGAAAAAGGGATCACAATATATTGCTAAATGAAAAAGATTATGAAGGGATAATTTACAATATGATTTTACATTTGCTGTTTAAATAAAAAAGTACATACAAACACAAAGACAAACCATAACATAAAATAGCCGGCAAAAGAAAGAATAGTAGAATGAATACTCACATGCCAATCACTCACCTTTGGTAATTTTCAGATATAGGCAGGAATGGTAGTGCATGCTTGTAATCCCAGTTCTTGGGAGACTGATACAGAAGGATTGACACAAATTCAAGGCAGGCCAACGTGGGCTACACAGTGAGTTCAAGGCTAGCCTGAACTATATAGTGAGACTCTATTTCAAAAAAACAAAAACAGAATAAATCAAAATTTAGTCACTCTAGCCCATGGATAAGTCCAGAATGAAAGTTGTTATTTCAGTTACTCGGGTTGCAGGCCAGACACTGTGCCTGGCTTGTTGCACATCCATTTTATTGACATGTAAATGAAGATGTACAGAGTTGCCTTCTCACATCCCTGCTCATGGGTCCTTTACTTACGCTGTGTAACTTCTAGCAGTCTTCAAGAAGAAATATTCTTGAGAATTTGTCAAAGATTAATTCCAAAGTTAAATGACTAAGAAGAAAGTAGCCAAATTATCTTCAGAATTAGAAGCAATTCCTGTTTTACTTTCTCCTTTGTTTTCAGCCATTGATTAGCCTCCTTTGGTTTATTTTCTTGAATTCAGTTGTGCGTTACATATGACTTTTGTCATAATCATGTCTTAACTGGCCTGTTTGCAAAAGGGATTTGCCATTAATTTTGACAATAAAGTTCTATAGGATTGCAACAATACATGTCTTAAATATATATATATAAAACTACATGTTGGCTTTCTTAAATGTCAGCAATACCTTTTCTTGCTTTGCCTGTGTAATAACTTAAATGCCATCTTTTTGAGGTTAGTGTGTTTCAATTTGGAGAGAAACAGAGACTTCAGGTTTTTAAAATTCAGAACAGAAATGTTTTGGTGGTGACCACGTTTTAAGGTTTCTCTGCAGTGGGCAAAACCATTTAGGCCACCAGCAATCTCCTTTTAATGTGGATCTGGGCCTCTTTCTACTTGACCTCTTCCTGGGTGCAGTATTGTGAATTCCCTTTGTTCATTATAAAAGTCACTTCATGCAGTGATACTTCGGCTTTCAGAGAGAAAACATGGCTCCGTCGCTGCTTCTCCGTGTCCTGAAACACCACTTCTAGCCCAGGCGAGAACCTGACTTTTAATTCTTCTCAGATGACTTCCTCACAAGGCATTATTCACATTAATCTACTTTCTGCTACATAAGGTGCTTTTATCTGTGTAAGTTGCCACATCTGCTTGAAAGAACAATATTGGGCTATTTTTCTCAGAAAGCTCATAATCCAATAACTGTTCAGAACATCCCATTTAGGAGATAGGTCTAAAGGGAGTGTAATATATACTGAATTTTTCCATCATGAATGGAATCAAAAGTTATCTAGAAAAACTTCATTAAATATTTATCAGATATTTAATGTGCTAGCACAGTGCTCGCCACGGTTGAGGGGATGCAAAAACGCACATTGTCCCACCACCAAGGAGTGTCTATTTTCATAGGACTGGAAGGCTCGAAGGTGGCAGCGGGGTGGAAAGTGGCCGTTGCTCAAATGTTGTGAGTGGACACAGGACCAGCAGCCTGGGGTCAGAGGCCGAAGGAGTTTTTGGAGATATATTAGTGAAGTCAGCATTTGAACTGGACCATACGTCATATTTTGTTCAATCAAAAGAAATAGAAAGCTCCTGAAGTGGCTTGTATCTGCAGAGGCTTGACAGGGACCAGGGTAACTTTTAGAGTCCAAATGCACATGCCACAATTCAAAAGGCTGGAGGCCACCAGACAGTGTCTGTCTGGTCCTCCCCCTGTGTCTTGTCTCAACTCATCTCTGCACATCTTCCTCTAGTCTTTGCTTAGACCAGCAGTTTGTTTAGATGTCTCATTGACTCCCACAAGTGTTGGCAGGAGCTACTTCCGACTTTGCCTTATTTATTGCCCAGTCAAACAGCCTCATCACCCAGCGAGAGCCTCTGTGTGTTAGCTCAGGACTCTTTAAGAAGGGGGCACGCGGAAGGGACAGGGCTGCACATTGAAATGTGCTCATTGCCAGGTCCGCCTGGTCTTTCCAGGGAATATCGCAAAGAAAGAAGGGAGTTGGCAGCCTCAGGACAGTCTTAAGATCCAAGATAAGAAATGTGGATGGCATAGGGGAGTTATGTTGTGCCTAATAGTGTTTCCTGCCTTTAAGAAAAGTGCCCTTCCGGGGAGTTAGCTCAGTGGTTCCGGCGCCTGTCTTGCAAGCGCAAAAGCCCGGGTTCAATTCCCCGGTAACCACATAACAATACTGGGTGTGGAGACTCACACCCAGCAGCAACCAGTACCACATACCACAGTGCTGGGCGTGGTGGCTCACGCCTGTCATCCCAGCACTCGGGAGGCAGAGGCAGGAGGATTGCTGTGATGTGAACTGGAGGCTGAGCTGAGGGCCAGCCTGAACCACAAAACGAGACCCTGTCTCAAAAAAAAAAAAAAAAACCTAAAAAAAAAAAAAAAAAAGAAAAAAGAAAAGTGCCCTTTCATCAAGGAGTGGTACAAATTGGTGCTAACCTCACATACGAGGTATGCTGCGATGAGCACCATCAGCAGGCCCTGGTGGAGAGAGAGGGGTTGGCTTCCTCTTACACCAGAGTCACAGGAGGTTTACCCAGGTGGCAGGCATGGGACAGGGCACTAATTGGCTCAGGCATTTCCAGTCTGCTATAAGGGATCTTAGGGGAGAGCGTGCTTGGAACACAGTGTCTGCGTTTGTGCAGCGGCTGCTCTGTGTAGCTGTAACTTAGGAAGATTTATAGGAATGCAAGACAGTTTATTTTGCACATAATCACCCTAGGCCTGGGTTTGCTTGTGCTCTAAGAATCTATAAATGTAACTATTGTTGTAGAGAGTTCTTTTTCACATAATCAGGAAAATATTTAACTTTTAATTGAGTTTCACATAGAAACATTTAGCAAAAAAGGGCTATCAGGATAAGGATTTACTAGTGTTATGTATTGAATTATTAACAATGCTTGTTAGCAATACATGAGAATGCTGGGAAACTCATACAAATTAAATAGCTAAAAGAACATAGGCATCTTTGTTTTCTGTAGTAAGATTTAAGGTACTGCAAAGAAAATATTAAACATTGAACTGATTCTTGTAATTAGTTATGATGAAAAGCCAGGATCTTATTTAGCTATGTGGAATTTTGTGTGTCTAATTATTTTAATTCTTATTCTTGACCAACACTATAAACTGTGTTGTCTTTTCAACATAAAATACATACTTACCTCTAGACATACAGTGCAGCTCTTTAAAAAAAAAACAACTAGATATAGTGTTTGGAATATTTATCATTTAAAACAGTTCATCATTTTGTTCTATTTTGCTTTTGCTTAGTTATGGTTGGCTTGTGCCTGTGGACATCACATGACCTAACGGGTTAACAGTACTTGAAAAGAAATTTTGTTAACTTTTTTTTTTTTTTAGGTTTTTTTTTGAGACAGGGTCTCGCTTTGTGGTTCAGGCTGGCCCTGAGCTCAGCCTCAAACTCATATCACAGCAATCCTCGTGCCTCTGCCTCCCGAGTGCTGGGATTACAGGCGTGAGCCACCACGCCCGGCACTGTGGTGTGTGGTACTGGTTGCTACTGGGCTTGAGGCTCCACACCCAGTATGGTATGTGGTTACCGGGGATTGAACCTGGGTCTTTGCACTTGCAAGACAGGCACCGGAAGCACTGAGCTAACGCCCCGGCCCGAAATTTTGTTAACTTTGATACTCAATCTTCTTTGTCTTTCAATGAACCATATGATATTAGAGCAGCACAATTGTGTTGTCCTGGCCATTCCAATTTAATAACTTCTGTCTCTAAACAAAAGTGACCAAATAAGGTTGAAGTTGCCATTTCTGTGTTATTGATTAGGATAGTGGGCAAACTACGTATGGGCTTTACATGGTTCAAGTTTTATAATCTCTCCATCCTTTTGAGTATTGTCTAAATCCTTATGAATGTTTACCATTATTCCTACTTTCAGCAATATGGAGATAGAAGCTAACGATCAGGAAATAATACACATACCCTACATTGCATGGAGGGAACTAGAGGTAAATTCTGTTTGAATGATCACTATTTAAAGCTTCAGGAATCCTTAGGGGAGAAGTGCTATGTTCACAGGATATAATTGGTTGGTTTGCAGTTCTAACTGCTTAGAATCTGTCAGTCTAATAGCATTGTTTTGTTGCATTGACTATGACTATACGATTCTGAAGATGTCATGTATCTAACCTGAAAAAGAGGTCCCTGTATGTTACTAATCAGTTGTTAAAGTGGAAAGAGAAATACATTCTGACTATGTCTGCTATAGGATTTTCAAAAAACTGGTAACTCCTAAGAAAATTTTCAGCAGAGTATTTCTGTGAAGTGGTAGCTAGAACCCGTCTAGAAAAATGCAATAACTTAATACTTTATTGCACATAAAGTTATATCCCTCAGTGCGAGTTTCGTGATGTCTTGAGTTTAGGACTCATGGGAGCTGTGCTTTTGCAATATAATAAACAAGTGAAGGTGGTGGGAGAATTATATTTCTGCATAAAGAGCCACTTTGCCTTTGATTATATAGGGTAAAGCCACGGAGCCATTAAACTTTTAGTAGCATTTTCAAGCAGAACATTATCTGTGACCTGAAATGCTTATATTGAAGTGTTAAGATATGTAAGAACAAAATAAAATAAAGAGAAGGTAGTGTACTCTTTGGAACTAGGTCACTGGCAATATTTAAAGAACCTTCCTTGCATCTACTCAAGGATTCTGATTAAATGTATGTGTGTGTGTGTGTGTGTGTGTGTGTTTTCTTTTAGCATATTCTTCCACTGTTGATTGATCTTATACATTAATTTTAATTTTTAAAATAGTCTACTTTTCAAGAAGTTACAGATTCACTGAAAAATTGAGATGTCCCATAATGTTCTGTACCCTCGCAGACACCCCCCGCCCCCGTCAACGTACAAAACATTTCCTGCAGCTGAAAACCCTGCACTGACGTACTGTTACCACCCAGAGCCCACAGTGTACCTTAGGTCTCTCTCCTGGTGTTGCACATTCCTTGGACAAATACAAAGGTCATCTACCTACTCTTCTTTCATATAGAGTAGTTTCTCTGCCGGTAAATCTTCCATGTCAGTGATGGCGAACCTTTTAGAGCTTCTGGTGATAACAAAGAGCCCACCGTGGTACGTGTGCCATAAGTTTGCCACCCCTGTTTGGTGGTCTTCCTGTTTACCTTCCTCACAGCCCCCAACATCTGATAATCCCTGTCACTGCATTTATAGGTTTGCCTTTTTTCCAGAAATTCATACAGTAGTAGTCTGTACAGATAGTTTTCTGCATCAGTCAGCTTCCCCTCACTGAAAAAGTACTTGAAATCATCAGTTTAGTAAGAGAAAAGGTTTCTTTTCGGCCCATGGTTTCAGAGGTTCTAGGCCAGGGGCGGTTGGCCCTGATGCTTTGCACCCACGTAGCTCACTCAGGCAACAGCTATTTTCTCACCTTGTGCCCGAATGTGGCGAGGTCTTCCGTCTTCCTCAGTGATACTTCCAAACCTCGCATCTCCTTTCCTCCCTAAAACACTGCCTGCCCCAGCTGTGAAGTGACGTGCACACTTTCAAATGAGAAGGACGTGCTCTTCTGCTGTCAGAGTTACCTGTGGCCCTCTTTCCCCTCAGTGGTATCCACCGCAGTTGAGGATTTAACTACCAGTTTTGTCTCCAGTGCAGCAGGTTTCCTTTCATGACTTGTAAGTGATTTTCATAGTGGTCCTCCCAGTATTCTAGCATCCCACTTCCTTGCTTTTCCTTCCCTCGGCTTTCTTGCTTTCTTCATTCTTAGTCTCCCATTTTCTCTGATGATCGTATTATGTACCTTGACATTACCAATACTGTAATTTCTCCAAAATATTAATTCCAGTTTCCTGATTTTTGAAATTTTATTTCTTCCTCCATTCTCTCTCTCTTTCTGTGTCTCTCTCTGTGTCTCTCTGTCTGTCTGTCTGTCTCTCTCTCTGTGTCTCTCTGTCTGTCTGTCTATCTCTCTCTCTCGGTACATAGACAGCTAAAATATTTTTAGCCCCCTCCAGGCTTCATCTTTTATAGATCCTGTCATCTTTCAGTTGTACAGAACTTGGTCTGTGTTCTCTCTTCGATCACTTTTATAGTCATTTCTTGCTTGTTTGGCCCTAGTTCTTTCCTTCTGTTGTTATGTATCTGGCAAAACAGCTCAGTTTAGTTACACACTTTTGTGGTTCTGTTTTTCTTTCAAATCTCTATTAGTTACAGTTAATAGAAGCGGTTTGATATTTCATGGGTACCTTTTAGTTGATTGAGTTTGACATTTCATTCCAAGTGCTCAGCATTTGATTATAAAGAGTAATAAAATCCATGAGAAATACAGTTATTGGAGGAAGAAAATTCATGAGTACAGTTCAGCAATACCTTGTAATAATGGCAGAGGGTCCACAGTACATGTGCATGTATGTCAGCACCTGCTTCAGGTAATAATTTACTCTTCCCATGTGCTCTCCCAGGTCTACCCTGAATTGCAGATCACCAATGTGGTGGAAGCCAACCAACCAGTGACCATCCAGAACTGGTGCAAGCGGAGCCGCAGGCAGTGCAAGACCCACCCCCACTTCGTGATTCCTTACCGCTGCTTAGGTAAGCCAGCTTCCTGTGTGACTGCTGTTGCCCGGTCAGGCTGGGGTGATGAGAAGGATGAGTGCCGCGTCCAGGTCAAGGGCACTAACTTCTCTTTAGCATACTGCCACTGTGTGTAATTAGCCCTCTGTGTCTCTGGGTTCTATGTCTGTAGACTTAGCCAGCTGTGTATGGAAAACATTTGAAAGGCACCAGTTCCGTCTGTGTTGAATGTATGCAGACTTCCCTGTCAGAATTTCCTACAATGTAAAATGTAACAAATATTTATAAGGCACTATTAGTCATCTGGGTGTCATTTAAAGTACATAAGACAATGCGCATGGGTTGTATGCAAATACTACTCCACATGAAAGAAAGGATTTGAGACTGTAGATTTTGGTATCCTTGTAGAGCCAATTCTTTGTAGATTTTGAGAAATGAATGTATTTTTGTATGCTTTGAACAGTTAAGATAGTTTTAGGAGAACATGGAGACACTACTTTTGAGTATCCTGCCCCTAAATGAATTTCTTCAGGGTGCTTATTAAAATTAGAAATTTCTGAATCAGTCCCAGTATCCTAGCATTGATGAATGAAAATTGTATGGTGATGGAGCCTGGGAATCCTTATTTTCCAGGATCTCATAGGATATTCTTATTTACATTAACAGCCGTAGACCTATGGATCCGGGACCTTGTGTGTTTCTTCACACAGACTTTCTTCACAGAAAACATACTCTACTGTGAAGATCCAACAGTTTTCTAATTTTTTACCAAGGCTTTTCTTCTATCAATCATCTGCTTTCCTTATAGTTTGTGATAGTCAGGAAATTGAAGTTGAGAAATGTTTTTCTCTCTTTATATCAAACTGGAAGAAACGATCAGTCAGCTTTAAAATATTTTATTTCAAATTTCACTTTCCTTTTTATGTTTGAAATCGAGTTTCATGTGGTCTCATGCTTTTTGCTTTGTGAAACACTGTTATACGTCCGCATTTTATTTGAACTGGTTATTAACCTCTTCCACGTTGATATTTTTTTTTTAAGTTTTTTTTTTTTTTTTTTTGAGACAGGGTCTCACTTTGTCGTTCAGGCTGGCTCCAAGCTCAGCCTCAAACTCACATCACAGCAATCCTCCTGCCTGTGCCTCCCAAGTGCTGAGATTACAGGCGTGAGCCACCTCACCTGGCACTGTGGTATGTGGTACTGATTGCTGCTGGGCGTGAGTCTCCACGTCCAATATGGTATGTGGTTACCGGGGATTGAATCTGTGTCCTTGCGCTTGCAAGACAGGCGCCGGAACCACTGAGCTAACTCCCTGGCCCCGCTGATATTTTTTGTATAAACAGGCTTTATGAAAATTGATGGTCTTGATTACTTGCAGTGCATCTAGAGTCTTCACGAGTTTATTAATCAGTAGAAAACTCAATAATAACAGAGATGCTAATATGGACACTGAGGACAAATGTGTGTGTGTATATGTATGTATGTATGTGTGTGTGTATATATATATATATATATATATTCTGAGAACTGGAAGGAATCTGTAGCGGAAAACCTTTGCTTTCCTATCAGGGCCCTGGGTTCCATCTCCACCAGTAAGGAAAGCAAAGTCTCAACTGCAGCCTTAGAAAATGGGGATAACTACTGTCGATTTTGGAGATCTGTAGAATATTTGGTCATAAATGCCATAAAATCATATTGACTGCTGTTCATTCACGTACATAATTTGAGAAAGAAGTATTAGGCATTAAAACGAGGATTTCCTGTGTTGAATTTACTACTCAGAACATAATTGATGAGGAAAGTATGGAAAACTAGATTCTTAAGTATTTATCAACTGATGTTTTTTGTTCCTCTTTACTCTCTGTCCCTAAATGCTGTATAAAGCCTCTTGTCCTTTTCTGTGTGTTCAAGAGGATTCTGTCATATGAAACAAAATGCCACTTAAATACTGGCTACAGAACTCCTATTTCAGAAAAACACTACAGAAGTTCATCTGTCTTTCAGGAACAGTGGATTTCAAAATTTCTAATTCTTCCAAGAAATAATACATAGAGACAATACCAGTCAAGATAAATTTTGGGTTAGATGATGAATTAGTTAATTAGGTGGGACAAACTCTTAACTGGTTTATTTCTTTTGGTTCTTGCTTACCATTGTATGTAGTATTTCAGACGCATATTTTTAAAAATTGGTTAAATTTTTTAAAAATCTGGTTAATACCAGTTTGTTGGTAGTATTAATGGCCTCTGCTCAGCAAGTATTTTTAAATCCCTATGAAAAGAGAACCACTTCAAAATTTAGTATTTCACTGACAGATATTTTCAGAGATGTGCAGAGGGGAGACAGAGAGAAGGACCGGCCGTAATTGTCAGGAAGCCTGCGTGGAAAGATGGGGATGAGCTGATTTCTGCCCAGGCTGGGCCTTCAGCAAGTGCCAGATTTCTCTTTTATCTTTTGGGAAAGATTCTGTACTCCCTTGATGAATGTGTATATAATTCAATGGGACAGGTCCCTTGTGACATGCTTGACAAACTTCCCACTTCTTCTGGTGTAGGATCTGATATGAAAAGAGCATGTTGACACTAACTGTTCTTGACTACTAAAGGGACTAGACAATCATTAGATGTCCCAGTAGAGATTTTTCCTATTAGATGTGTTTATCATATTTCTTACTTTTAAATCTCTAGTCTTTTTCCATTGGACTTGAAGTGGCCCTAATATAACAAATAGAACATATATTTTCTCTTACTTTGCCACTGAGCTCAGATTAGGATTAAGGAGTATGGGTATTGTTTGTTTCTTAGGTATCGGCAAGTTTTCCAAAGGTCTCAAACAAAAGTGTTATGCAAGACAGTTAAAATTATGTTGCTATGTATGCATAGTGTCTTGTATTTCAATAAAGCAACTGAAAAGACATGAGTATGTTTCCTTTGCATTGATTTTGCAAGATCCCAGTAACTTTAACGTTGCTTTTATTTTCTTCCTTTCATTTTTTCTTTTCTTTTAGTTTCTCCTTTCCTTACCTTCACTCTCCCCTGATTTCTTAATCTTTTATGCCTCACAGTATCAAATACTTTTGCAGTTGTATAGGGCACCCACTGGAATGTTGCTTCTACGAGACTCACTGTGTTGACCCCTTTGCTGTTCCTACATGGATACAAATACTGAGTCAGAGAAGTTGGACTTCTTGCCATAAGACACATGCCCACAGAGTGGAAGCTTAGGAAAGAGTAGGTCCCACCATCTCTTAATTTATAATCTAGTATTCCTTACAGCTTATAAAAAAACTTTATTAGAGTAATATCTAGCTGATTTCCAAAATTAAATCACAGCGGAAAGGCTATTAGTTAGAGGCAATAAATAGAACTTTACATAAATGAAAACATGTTGACAATCATGACACCGCCTCATGTAGTATAAATCTCCACGTGATGCTTTCCATGTTATAGTCACAATGGATCATGTTCTTACATATTACTTGTCACTCAAACAAAGAATTATTGTTGAGCATTAATCTAAAAATTCTCTAAAATCCATGGCTATATCCAAATATATTCTTTGGACAAATGAGATTTTCACTAATGTTAATTCTCAGTGTTGTCTGGGGTAACTTTTCTCAAAACCACCTGTCCGCCTTGGACACGCCTCGTTCTAGGGCCCTGCATTCCTGGTGGAGATGAGAAACCTGTATCAAGTTGCTGTCTCCATTTTTTTTCATGAAGTAGAATATTTCCCTTTGGAGTGAACTGGCTTTCACATCTTGCGGTTTGTTTTTGGTGGTACTGCTGGAACCAGTGTCAGATTTATCTGAAGCATACAGACGTTTTATTAATTACCAAATGTGTGATTCAGTGCATATCAGCTTGTCATCAAGCAGGGAGAGTTTTGCCCTCCCTCCCTCCTTCCTCTCCCCCTCTCCCTCTCCTCCTCTCGCTTGCTTTTCCTTCCTTCCTTCCTCGTTCTTTTCTTTTTTCTTTCTTTCTTTTCTTTTTAACAAAGCTTTTCAACACTCCATTTGGACGGCTTCTCTTCATGGTGTAATGGGTCCCAGTATTGAAATCGCCACACTTCTCTACTTGTCCTTGACCAGAAGACAAGATACACTGCATAAGAGAAATTGCTGGTGGTTTGCAGGTGCAGCGTCAGGTTAATCGCTTAATCTAAAAGAAGGATTTCAAATTAAACATTTACTGCCTGTAAAGTCAGTATGTATCTTTTTATAATCAATAATTTCCAAACATGCAGTTAGCAATGACCAGGAAACTATTTAGATATAGTCAAATAAGAAATTAAAAGTATTCAGTTCATCTTAATTTTGAATTTCATTGTTTGACTAAAATTTTAAGACAAGCACACCTTATTTTTAAAGAAGCTGTTCTGTGAATGACCTATAGCTATTTTAAAATCTTCACTAAGATGAAAAGTATGTATTTGAATACTCTAACAGATGATGTACCCCAAGAGTTCTTTGAACTTCTGTTAAACAACAGTTCTTTTAAGACTTCACAATAGGATATTCAGGAATGTTTACATAGACTTCACTGAACTTCAAAAATGGGTTGGGAATTGAAAAGCATTTTTATCTGAGACGTCAAAGGTCTTGTAAATATCCTGATGTCCAAACACAGTAATTGTTTTTGTATACAGAGCAAGGGTAAGTTCTATTATTTTTCTTTCCTGATAGCCACGGAGAGGTCTTGCTAAATCTCCCCTCCATTTTTCCCTTTGTAAATGTCAGCGCTTTCTGGCCATATGTCCCCAGAGACTGGGCCTCTTCCCTGGCTGTTTCTTCCTGCCAGTGAGTCTGAGTCTCTGGCTTTGACCCTCATGGTGACAGCAAGTCCCAAGCCAGCAGCTGTGACGCAGTCCAGAGCGAAGCCAGTGCAGACCGCAGAATCTGGGAGAGACGGGCTCCTGCCAGGTCCGAGGTGGTGCGTTTCCTCCGTTATGTGACTGGCCTGGACCTAGCGTGGTTCTAGTGATCGCAGAGAACTTGGGAAAAATATAACACAGGAAACACATTTTAAAGTAGGGCACAGGAAGCAGAGGCAGGGCCAGCCTGAAATACAAAGCGACACCCCGTCTCAAATAAATAAATAATAAAGTAGGGCACATATTAACTTGAGAAAAACTAAAAGTTAAAAATAACAAAAACGCTGTGAGGTACAAAGAAAAAATGCCTCACTGTCTAGGTAGGAGCAAGTTTGGAGGGGAAGGCTGGTCGGTTTTCTGTCATTACAACACCTGAGATAATCTGTTTAAGGTGAAGGAGAAAGTGTGTCTTGTGGCTCACAGCTTTGGAGGTTCTGGTCTGGACTCAGCTGCAGTAAGCCCGGGCCTGGTCTGTGTCTTGGTAAGAGTGTTTGGTGGTCCAGCAGGGCGCTGACAGGACCTCCCACTGGCCCAGCCTCCCAGGGATCCTGGGTTTGTGGGAAAAGTCCCTGGGATGAAGCAAGAACCATAAAATAGATCGAGAGGGACAAATGGAGAGAAGGAAGAAAGGTCATGAAATGGGAAGGGGGACGTTGTGGCACAGTAGTTTGTGCTGGTAATAATGAGAGAAAATTAGAAAGAGCTAGGATGATTATATTTGGGACAGTACAGAAACTACATTTTTTAATCTGGAAAGACATGGATTCATTTCACTGTTTTGTTTACAAAACTGTTTGTTGCCGTCTGAACATTATTTGTTCACATATTTTGTGAACGTGTGAAATACAGTCAGTGGGGTTATTTTTAATTATGTAATAAATATGCTAAAAACACTCTTACGATATTCACTTTGTTAATCTTTGTTCTAGTGTAAATAGCTGTGATCAGAATAAATCTTTATTATGTCATTTCTTTTAATAGATTGTTCAATTACGCTAGAGAAAAAAACTGGTTTATACTTTATTTGTTTAACTTCTAATGTACTGGCAATATAGCTCCTTACTATTTCTAAGTTTCAGTAACCTCATAGGAGGGTAATAGGTTTGGAGAAAGTATTATAAGCAGTAGATTTTGGTCACCCGATGACAGAAAATATAAGTGGAGCACTGTGTTGAGAACAGTGCCTGGCACTGACGATATTCCTTTCTCACAGTACTCATCAGTTTGAAAAATCATTGGCTTCTTCTATTTGCAGTGTGAGCTCTGGTGACTGAAATGGTTTTATTCACACACACAAAAAAAATGCCCAGAGCTTAGAATATATGTGGCACATAATAAGTCTTCAATAAACATATATTGAATAAATACAATGAGGATTTATGGGGATAATGAAAAAAAAGAGAAAAAGGCAAAAAGGGGGATAATCTAACCGCTAGGAAGACAGAGGGGGTGAAGCAGCAATTTAACCTGCCTGAAAGACTTACTAAGATCATAGTAACCGTCATTTTCTTCACTTAGGCTTGTATTAACCAACAGAAGAAGAGCGAGTTTTATTAGCCAACCAACAAGTGACACAGGAGCCTCACATTCAGAAGACAGACTGTGCCTTTGGATCTTAATAAGAAGGTCTAGATGCTAGGAAACAGGCTCCAGCCTTCTCTGTGCATGTCTAGGAAAAAGTGTGCATCCGAGACCTTGGAGTTTAGAGCTAGAACAGTCCACTGAATTAGTTTATGACAGTCCCATTATCCTTAGCTTTTTAGGTCTAATGATACAGTACTGTTTTAATAGAAACCCATTTCTCAATGCTGTTCACAGTGGATGTGTTCTGTGTGTGCGTGATTGTTATGTTGTATCTCAAGGGTTAGGATACTGTGATGAACGTTAATTACTATCACCATATTTAAGTATCCTTATTAAATGGATAGATGAATGTGGCGTATTAGTAGGTATTTGATGTAGGTTTAGGTACTTCCCTTCTAATGGTTTCAACATTTTTATATCATTAAGTGTTTTGGGCCTTCTGTTAATTTACTGAATTTGTGATTTATATATTTTCTAGAATACTACCCAACTTAAGTTCCTCTAACTTTTTCCCTTCAGCTTCAACTACTTTGCACAACCTTTTAAAAATATTTTTTTTTAAGTTTTAAATGTCTCTGAAGATCTGCATATTTATCGTATGGGTTCTTGATCAGCGAGAAAGGTAATTTCTCAGGGTTGCTGGATTCCTGAGATTAAGTCCCAGAACGCCTGCCTTATTGAAAGCCTAGCACTGATCACTCCATTCCCTTGCTACCCAGTAGGCTCAGTAATATCCTCAGTAACACCAAGAAATTATTCTGTATTTTACCAGAGAAATAGTGTGAACTTGTTTTTATTTTGAACTTTGTTCTCATGTAATGTGTTTCCTGTGACCGAGATATTGGAGATCCTAAGGCCTAGGATTTGGTTGTTCTTAGGAAACCGGTCCTTGCCTTCAAAATGATACATCACTCATACTTTTCCTAGAAGATTCTGTTAGCGGCTTTTCTCACCAAAATCAAAATCCTGACCCATCCTTTCCCTAAAACCACTACATTTGTGGGGTAAACAATTCAAATTCTATCAATTTCCTCTAACATACATTTTAGTGATCTTTATAATTTTAAAGGAAAGCCAAAAACTGCTCTCCGCAAGGAGGAATCTCTGTCCCTGTGATTATGAAACTTAATCTTACATAGTTTCCTGATTTGTAAATGCTAACTTTCCAATAGGCGATCTCCCTTCAAACTCTTTTGTGTCTTCCCTGTGAGGCAGGGCCTCACTTTGGAAAGCTGTGTACAGTGTAGTTTGATTTAAAGGCAGAGACTGTGCTTGCCTGGGATGCTTGCTCTTTAAAATATTTGCTCCCTGGAGAGGAAAACTTAAGTTGGCTTTTTCATGTGACTGGATTGTGGACCTGGAAGACTTTGAGGTAATGGATGCGCGTGGGCGGGGCGCCCCGCTTTCTGGTGGAGTGAGGCTGGGAAGGGAGGGCGGGGCTGACTGCGTGCCGCTGGGGCGAGGTAGCTGGCGGTGTTTGAAGCTCGAATGTGCATTCATTTGATGCTTTGCCTTATTGCTTCGGGGAATTTTAAACTGCTGCATCCAAAGATGTGCTACAGCCTGTAATGATACGTATTCAAATGATTTTGCATCGAAACAAATGCTTACACTCTTTGCCTGGTGTGTAAAATCTGCATGACACTTGGGCTCTGTCTGAAAGGAGCAGACATTTTCATCATCAAATTCAATCAAGCAGAAAAGTGGCGAAGGGAGCAAAAATTTCCACTTACATCTCTGATTGAAGTGGTAGTGATAAAAGAAAATTACTGGGTTGAAACCGAGCTGAGTTCCCATTTTACTATCTGACGTGGGATTTTGTCAGTCTAGAGCGAGTTTTTATACGTCATTCAGGGAGGCTCTGATAAAAAGTCTCAAATTATATGTAACTGTTAACTCAACTTAGCAATTTCTAGGTGATTAGGTATTTGTGAGCAGATTCTGTACTCCCCATTATTCGTATATCTCATTACTTATTATAAAACTTAGCTGTTCCATTATTGAAGAGTCACGATATATGTTAGCTTTTCTTATATCTACAGATGTAGACATAACTCAGCTGCCATCAGAAGCCTCTGTATTTGAAAAGTGATCAGGATACTCCAACGGGAATTTTTTTCCTAAAAATTTGTTGCTATTTGGAGCTTTCATGTAGTTATTTCCTGCTCAAACCTTCTTCAGTAGAAGTCCAGAAATTCGATTATTTCATCTCCCAGAGAAGTGATAAGCCCCAGAAAATTGATTTACAATAATGAAACAAAGCCTTGTTTACAAATCTGAGTGGCAGTTTCTAAGTCCACTGTGGCATTGTAGTGAAAAGAGATTCTGATTTGTCTGGGGACATATCCTCATCAAAAAGATTGTGCTTTTAGAGCATGACTCAAAAAGGATGTGGGTAATTGCTAGAAGATATTTTTATTGAAGAACTTGGTGAATCATGATGATGCTTTTATTTGATAAGATATTGGCATTTATCATCCCGATTTAGTGTTACTGGTGTAGCAACAGACTTCACATTCTTCTTTTTTTCTCTCTGCTTTGGAAACTAGCAGTTTTCTAATACTTAGTAAAAGTTTTTGCCAATTTCAAATACCATGTCTTAATTTCTTTTTTTGAGACAGAGTCTCACTTTTGTAGTTCAGACAGGGTCTCACTTTTGTAGTTCAGGCTGGTCCTGAGCTCAGCCTTGAACTCAAAGCAATCCTCCTGCCTCTGCCTCCTGAGTGCTGGGATTGCAGGCATGAGCCACCATGCCTGGCACTGTGGTATGTGGTTCTGATTGCTGGTGGGCATGAGTCTCTGTGCCCAGCATTGTTGTATGTGGTTACCAGAGATCGAACACGGGCCCACTAACTTGCAAGGCAGGCGCTGGAACCACTGAGCTAAATTCCCAGCCCCCATGTCTTAATTTCTTCTTGGCTAACTCCTTTGTTAAGTGCAGTGATAACTTTTTTATTCTCTAGTTTGTTCTCAGAAGAGATTTTTATCTAGAGAGATACAGCCCATACTTTTTGTTTATTTATTTATTTATTTAGAGTACAGTACTGAGATTTGATGAGTCGGTTGGGTATTCGATTCTGGTACATTCGCTAAAAGCAGGGCCTTCTGCCTGGAAGTTCTTAATGAGGGAGTAGAAATGTGCAGAGAAAGGTCGGCATTGGAAGAGTGGGGAGAGTCGTTCACTCCTTAGGCGAGGTTGCTGTATCTGAGTGACAAAGTAAGTAAGAAAGGCGGGGAGTGGAGGGCAGAGTCTCGCTTTATAACAGAATTGTGAAGAGGTGAGGGAGTGGGAGGAGAAGACGGACAAAAGTCAGCAGACAGAGGACAACCTGTGGATGGTGGAGCCTGAGGATTGCGGTCGGAAGACATCCTGGGGGAAAGCTGTCCGGGCCAGTGGGAGAGCTGAGACCGTTGTGTTTGTTGCTGTTGACCTGGAAGGAAAAGTTGTGGTTTGAGAGTTGCTGGAGCTGGGTGGGAAGGTTAAAGGGTTGGAAAAGAAGGCAGGGCTAGACGTTGACTGTCCGTAAATCTGCTGAAGTTTATCTAGTGCCACTTCCTGTCTTGATTACAGCCTTTTCGCACACCTAGGTTTCTGAATATGGTACATGGAAAAAACATGCTGTGTATTTTTACCTCTCCGTATGATTTAAGGTTTCAGTAATAACTGGTGGTTCTCTTGCTGGTGATACATCAGCCTGGTTGGTATTTTGTAAGCAATTATGTGGTTCTTTTTAAAAGCCCACATGTAACCACAATTAATTGCATCTTTAAAAATCTGTCTGACTTTGAATTTTTTTAATGAGGAGAAAGAAAGAAAAGTAATAGGAGAAGGCAGCTAGTAAGGATACATGCATTTCAAGGAAGAAATAAATTTAGCAGCATTTCAGAGATAATTGCTTAAAATTAAACCAAATTATGTTAGGTTTTAATTTTTTATTCTTGTTGCTCATCCCACTAAAACATCTCTGGCCTGAAGACATTCATAATGACCTTTTTATACAAGTTGACCATCTCTAATCCTTTGTGTGTGAAATCCAGAATGCTTCTTCCTTCCAGACTTTGCGTGTCAACATGATACCATAAGCGGCAATTCTACCCCATGAAACTTTGCTTCTTGCTCCAAATTATGTTAGATATTGTGTTGAAATTACTTTTAGGCCTCTGTATAAGGTATATGTTAAATATTAATGAACTTTATGCTTAGTTTTGTGTCCTACCCACAACATAATCTCATGTGTATGCAAATATTTTAATATCTGTTTTAAAAATCTGAGATGCAAAACACATTTTACCCACACAATTTGGGTAAAAAATAAATAAATAAACAAACTAGGGCTGGGGATTTCTGGCACCTGCCTTACAAGTGGAAGGGCCTGGATTCAGTCCCTGGTAACTACATACTACAGTGCTGGGCACGGTGGCCCACACCTGTAATTCCAGCACTCAGGAGGCAGAGGCAGGAGGATTGCTGTGAGTTCAAAGCTGAGTTTAGGACGAGCCTGACTCACTACAAAGTGAGACTCCGTCTCAAAAAAAAAAAAAAGAAAACAACTGAACCTCTATATAGGAATCACTAGATTCACCCACATTATTATAATGTCTCCAAATCTAGTACCCTTTCTACCGTATTCTAGAAGTCTGTAATTCAATAGAGTGGCAAACAGGAGCAGCTTGGCTCTTAGGGCGAGCAGAAAGGCAGTTGGCTCTTAGACTGGTACCAGAGCAACAAATCTGTCAGACAGAACACATCTTAGTGCAAAGCGTAGAAGATTCAACTTTGTCCCTTCCAAAAGGACAAACACTGTTCGATCCCACGTATCGGTGGTGCTGGACTAGTCAAATTCAAAAGAAAGAAAAGGTGGGATGATAGTATTCAGGGTCTTGGGGGACTGGGGAATGGGGAGTTAATGTGTAGTGGTTACAGAGTTTTAATTTTGCAAGATGAAAATTCTAGAAATGGATGGTTGTGCACCACCACGGATGTCATATGCTATATGCTTAAAAGAGGTGAAGATGGTGAATTTTATATTATGCGTATCTTACCACAACTAAAAATAGAAAGAACAAAGTATTCTAAAAAGGATTTTATGACATCATAGCCTGTAAGAAGACAGAGGCCTTAATGAGGTGCGTTGTAGTAGATGGTCTTCAGCAAAGCCTTGCTGTCTGAAGGAAGAGCTGGCTTGCATGATGGGGAAGGGGTCAGTCACTAGCAATGCAGAATCGCCCCCACCTTGACCTGTCCAATCAGAACTTTGATTCTAACAAGTTCCCCCGGGGATTCTTGCTAACAGTGAAGCCTGAGAAGTCCCTGCAGGATCATCATTTCTCAGAGCATAGTCCATGAGCCACCTGAGTCCAAAGCACACTCCCCTGAGTGGGTGCAAGTCTGTGTTCAGGTCCAACCCAGGACCCAGAACAGATCCAGGTTGTGGGAGCAGAGACCATGACGCTGCAGTCTGGTCTCAGGTGATTCTGTAGCACCTTAGAGTGTGAGAACCGAACAATCCGGAAAGATGTAGTGTAACAAAGATGGATGCTTCATCTTCTGACAGATGTTGGAAACAAGGAAAAGGTGTGTGATTGACGATAAGCTATAAATGATTGATATGATCAAAAAGAGGCCAGGGGAAAAAGTGTGTACACTTAACTTGTTTCAAGGTGGCTAGTGAGGAGAAAGCTGGCATTCAGAATTAGTGGAGTACTTTACCATTGGCTGAGTGAGCTCTGTAGTCCAGAGTCGAAGCTGCTCTCCAAAGTCCCTGTCAAGCCTGAGGTCTCTTACAAATGAGAAAGGATTGGATTCTGTGACCAGCTAATTCCCACAACAAAGTAAAATTTGGAAAGCAAAGAATTCCCTTAACTGTTGACAGATGTGTGACTCTGTTTAAATTCGAGAAGTTTTGAAAAGAATGTAAAGGCCACGTTACTTACACAGATTAGTTTTTTAATTCAAATCTTTATTGGTACATTATATATACACATCATAGTCCCTTGCAGCATTGAGAATGTGTACCAGTATATGATATGACACAATTTGATTCTCATTTTTTCGCATTTCCTACCCACTCTACAACCCCCCTTCACCCCCATATACATAAGCTTTTCCTTTTTTATTATCATCACATTAGTTTTCCACAGATTAGTTTTGCTGAGATTTCTGACTGAGCTCTGTCTAGTTATTATAGAAGCCATAGAGAATTTTAGGTTAATTTTTTTTATAAATCGTAGCTGTTTTCAACTGTAATAATCTCTTAGACATTCTCTTGAATGCTTCTTATTTATGTGGAAGCAAATGTTATTTGCCTGTTTTACAAAATTTTACGTGTTGGCTTTAGAGTTCATTTTCTTAAAATAGTTTTAGAATGACAGGAAAATCAATAGCCTGTAGAGTTCTCATAGAAGCCAGTTTTCTCTATTGTTAACATCTTTTATCAATATGGTATATTTATGAAATAAGAGAATCAGTAGTGAGAAATCTGTCTCATACCACCATTTTGTTGTTGAATCTCAGAGTGTGTGTGTAGTAGTACCAGTCAAATGTTCTTCCATAGTCCCATGAGGCTTTTTTGAAAACACTAAAATTGGTAACACGGTGTATTTTGTTCCTGTTTTTTTATTAATATATGTCTTTTGCACTATTTTCATTTCTTTAACACCCAAGCTATGCACAACCTGGGTTAAGCACCATTTTTGTCTCACATCCATTTTGCCACTTACGTGTGGATGGTTAGATCCAGGGTGCGTGTGTCTGGCTGAACTCTACTTACTTGAGAGATCTGAAAGAACCTCTAAGTGAAGCTTGCCCGTTTCAGCCTTTTACTTTTTTACTTGATCCATTTCATCTCTACCATCTGGCACATAGTTCTCTGGAGGGCTCCATCTGTTACTCCTCACTGCTCTCTGGGAATGGTTATGGCGAAATACTGGTGACAACACCCATCCCTTAAAGAGATACACAGTTCACTCCCACGTGCTGCTTGCGAACCCAGGAACTGCCTCCATTTTGAAGCAGAAGCAGTAACAACTTCGTCATGTGGGATGTCTGTCTGAGCTTCCAAGAGAATAGGTGTGCCTTGGGCAGAAATCCACAAAGCTTGGACATTTTGGCCCTTTGGTTCCAAGATCCTGGCCATTTACTTTATTTATTTGTTTTCTCTCCCTTCTCATTTATGTATATATATCGTCAAGAACCACCACTCAATTTAGTTCTCAGAAATTCATAGAAATATCTTTTTCAGCTTGAGATCTCTGTATCTAAAAGGACCTATGTGAGGCTTGGTTACCCTTTGAATCAATGTAATAAAAACCAATCTGACTTCAAAATCTTAGTAAGTCCCAGTTTTAAGAATGTTTTTTTTTTCTTTTCACACCTGTTCCTTTCTCATTTTTCACTACTACAGAGGTGAGTAGCTCCTTTGTTCCAGTAGTAACACTAGATACTATTGTTTTCTTCCTAGAATCATGTGCCTTTTGAAATGACAAAGACACTGAAAAATACCTTTTTGTCTCTGAATTCCGTGGGACTGGGGAGCCTGCTATTTGCCTGTTTAATATTTATTCCCACTCTTTAATATTCATTCCCCCTCTCTAAGAGAGTTCTGTTTAAGGGTGGCTTTGTACTCAGCTGAACTCACTTTGACAGAATCTCTTGCAGCTACATGTTGGCAGACTACACAGGAAAAGCATGTGTGATATTCGTAGGAGTCACTGCAGAGTGTGTTTCCCCAAGCAGATCTTTTTCTTTTTTTTTAAGACAGGGTCTTGCTTTGTAGTTCAGGCTGGCCCTGAGCTCAGCCTCAAACTCACATCACAAGCAGATCTTCTTTAAGCGGAAAAAAACCCAGAAAATGTTCACATTCCTGCTTTCTGCCTGAAACTTGGACATGAAATCTTAAGTTTCTGTGGTCTTTTTGCGACCAAGCTTGAGGTCAAAGCTAACATGCTAAGGATGGCTGTGCAGAAAGATAAGATGAGCCTGACTGATCCTGAGTGATGATGGCATTGAGTATCTACAGCAACCCAGGCTTTACTGTCACTTCCCACATGAGATAAATAACCTCATAGTGTGTTTAAACTACTGTTCAACACCTTCTCTGCTGTGCAGCTGAACGCATACCCAGCTTTTTATGTGGCTTAGTAGTTCCAGCTAATTTAATTCTAGTTTTATTATCAAGTTGACCACATTGTAGATTATAGCATAAAAGTATTTCACAGTCTAAACACAAGTCTGTTTTACAAAAGCCAAGGAAATTGGCCAAACACACCATTTCAACTGGAGTTTAATTGCATGAGTTGAGTTTCAGTCTTGAAGAGTCAGGAAACCTGATTTTCAGCTTATTTCTGCTGCATGAAGTTGAGTTTCAGTCTTGGAGAGTCAGGAAACCTGATTTTCAGCTTATTTCTGCTGCATGAAGTTGAGTTTCAGTCTTGGAGAGTCAGGAAACCTGATTTTCAGCTTGTTTCTGCTGCCATTTGGACAAGCCACTGAACCTGGGCTTTCCCTGCCCATCTGCAAAGTGAGGTAATTTGATGAAAGAACACCAGTGAGCCAGTGGACAAAGGCCTGCAGAGCTCCCCTTGAATTTGGTGTCGTTATTCACCGTGCCAAGACTTGGTAGCCAGAAAGCTTTGTTTATTAGCTTTGAAAACTCCTTTTCCTTTGGAATGTGCATGTATTTAAAGTATAAATTTTGAATTATTAAGAAACCAGGTTGTCTGGTTAACAATAACAGCAATTGTACATTAATTTATCTTTTTAGGTAACATGATATTAGAGTTCCTAAAGTTTAGTGTAAACACAAATGATCTGTATTGTGATACTTAAATTTGGTCTTCTGCCTCCACTGTCTAAATTCTGCCGAGAATTCAAGTACACAGATGGTTTGTTTCAAAAATTAAGGTGTACATGGTTCTGTATGGAAATTCCAGATGTAATCAGACACTTACGTTAATAAACTTTATTTTTAGAGCAATTTCAAATTCTTAGCATAATTGAGCACAGAGTAGAGTTCTCCCATACCCAACCTCAGCACAGATTTTAAAAATAACTCCTTTATAATTAGAAAAACATAAACCTTGTTAAACTAGTTTGTAAATCAAACTCCCATTAGATATTTTTCACCGCTTCTCCTTAATCCTTATTAAAAATTGTAGCAGATTTTTATAGTATAGTTTGATTTCTTAGTTTCTAATTAATCAATCTTCAGAGTCATATAAATAGTGCTGTCTACTGCTAAATTTTTAAATGTTAGGGTACAATGAGCTTTTTTTTTTTTTTCCATTTTGCTTTTACTCCTTTTTTAAAGGGCTGGCCTTGACCTTTTTAAATTCTAATTTTTATTAGTACATGTTTGCAGTTCATAAAGATTACATTCCTCATGGGAGCTGGTACATGTATGTAACAAATGTTAACTCTGGGTCCCCCCCACCCCCTTTGTCTCTGGGTCCTCTTCCCATAGTACTGAAGACTTTACTGAATAACCAGCATCAATCCTCTCGAGGATAGTCTCACTATAAGGAAACAATTTCTTAGATATGGTGAATATAAGAAACTTAAGACCTTTAGAAACTTAAGACATTTATAACATTAAATGAAACATTTTGCACATTGAAGTTTTTGGTATTCTTTTCTGAATTCTAGGAACAATTCATCTAATAAGATTAACACTGTGCATGTCTTATGGATGAGCATTACACTACAGCAGTATCTTTTGGTGACTTACCCTTATGTTATAATCTAATTCTCAGCAGAATAGTTTTGTTATTTGGCTTTTCTTGTCTAACTGACGCCTTTAACAGCCCATTTAGGCCAATATTCTTAGTGTCTTACGTACTCTGAATCATCTCATGAACTGATTTAGTGTTACTGTCTTTGAGCCAAATACTTAATCGTTCCAATGATTACTTATAAATAGCTGAAAAGGAATAACCTGGTATTTTGGATGTTTATAAATGTGGCTGATCAGTGCTAACAAATGAGATGGGCATTTTGAGGCCATCTGTCACTTCTGGCATGCTATAGTCTGAAATTGGTGTTGCTCAGGTATCAATATTGTTCTCAGTATTGTTCTAAGTGCGAGGGTTGATTACCCTACATCAGAAATCTTGAGCAGTGCACTTGAGAAAAGCACGTTAGTTTCCCGTTAGATCACCTGTATTTCCATTCTCCAGCTCTTGTTTTATTTCATATCATTGTGTGTAAAAGAAAATGTGACATCATTTACATTATTATGTGATGTCTTCCCTTAAATCTAGAGCTTGTTGTGTATCTGTAATGCAGTCTCCTGTCGTACTGGTGGCCTTAGATTTTTTGACACAAGTTTCTCCCCTGAAAGGTGAGAAATATAAGAGACAGTGTCATATAGCTCCACGGAAAAAGTTGCTACCCGAGTGAGACAGCTTTTCCCTTGACCGGGGCTGCTCACGGCCTTAGGGGGCTGTGTCTCATCGTCCATTGACTTATTCCTGATATGACACTGGGCGTCGTGGATCACCAGAAAGAAGGCAGTGCTGTTTCTCTCATGATTTGTTGAGCTTATTGTGAACATATGAGTCATGAAAGTAAATATTCAAATATCATGAGAGATACTACACGTTTGAGCTAGAAGCAGACTAAAGTTTACCTGTTATGACAGGAAAGAAAAAGCTTTTCCTTATCACTCTTCATGTTAATATCAGAAAACACCATCTAGCTCACTACACAGGAGAAAAATCTGTCCCCTGTTTGCTGTTGTGTGGGCAGTCTGTCTTTCTGACTCAGTTGAGGCTGTGGGCTAAAATCTGCCCCCACGTGCCTAAAGGGCTTGGTGGCCCGTTCAGTGACCTTCCTGCTTTCGTGGCCTCATTACACTTCTTCCCATGAGGATGGGTCTACCTGAGAAACAAATGTCAGCACGTTATTCTTTTCGAAACATATTTTTGCTTGTGTTGTATCAAAAAAGATATCCAAAGTTTTAAACATTTTAAGTTGGAGCTCATCCTATTTCCCTGAACTTTCCTTTTTGCTTATCTTGTGTTCTGATCATGGTAATATAGTCTGCTTTTGCTTTATTCTTTCTTTGCGTGGGAGGTTTCTTCATCCATCTGTCTCTCCTTCTGTGTATCTTTCCATCTATCCATCCATCCATCCATTCCTCCAGCCATCTATCCGATGGGGTTATATTTCTTAGAACCGAGCCAGGTGTCAGGGCCAAAAAAGACATTGTCCTCATTTTATGGAATATATATATTATATATATTTATTATATATAGATAGATATGTCTCCGTATAGATATAAATTCATAGATAGATAGATGTGTCTCCATATAGATATCTATCTATTCATAGATACATAGATAGATAGATAGATAGATCGATCTCCATATAGAGAGCATACTTTGTTCATTGATTCCAACTTACAGAGAGTCTTGTCTCTACCTTCTGGTCTCTGCGAGAGCGCCCAGGCAGTTCTGTTACTGGACACCGCAGCCCAGCACTTCCCTCGTGTGTGACGTGTAACTTGTTAATCCATCAGTGGACGTTTATTACCACTGTGTGCAGAATTGTGCTACAGACTGGAACTCCTGCGGTGCATTACACTAACAAAAATTAAGTTCATAGCTTATATATTATTATATTGTCACTGTCCATATTTTACCACTTCAGAAGGTGAGTTCATGGAGGATTTTTATCTAATATCTTTATATTTTAATGCCAGCATTGCTTAGAAATAATTTCTATGACATACATTCTCTTTAAAAATACAAAATACTCTAAAGAATAGTTTTCATAATTAACCAGATTCTTATATTATAGAAATACATAAATATTTGTACATGTATAGTTGTATAGCATTAGAAAAAAATTTAAAATCTGTAGTGCTTTGTATACAAATAAAAATTATCAAGAAAAAAATACAATAATTCATACTAATTTTGCTCAAATTGGTAGTGTCAGTTTTTATATTTTATCCCCTGCTGTAATTGAATGGGAATTGATTAGCTATGTAGTTTTTATGTGATTATCTTGGAAGCAGAAAGATTCTACTTATGACATGTAGGAAACACATAACCATCGGGGTTGATGTGGTGAGGGACAGAGATGCGCAAGGCATCTAGACTCTGCCTTCTGCGGGCTCTAGAGTCCCGATCTGACTGCCTACAGGTTATTAGAGGTTGGTTAACTTCTCTGATGTCTCTGTCCTATCAGGCCTTGGGTCATGGCCTCTGTGTGGTGCTGACAGAATGACCGGAAGTGGTTTTCATTTCTTTCAGTTGGGGAGTTTGTAAGCGACGCCCTCCTTGTTCCTGACAAGTGCAAATTCTTACACCAGGAGCGGATGGATGTTTGTGAGACCCATCTTCATTGGCACACCGTTGCCAAAGAGGTACAGTCCCATAATTTTCTTCTTGCAAAGGGTAATTTCCTGGGGCACATTTCAAGTACATTTTAGAGAGTATGTTGATCTGCTTATTAATAAGTAATAAACTATTTAAAAACTATCCAGAATTTCTTTTTTAAATGGACTTTACTTGGTAGAGCATTTTAAAGTTTGGAGTGGAGTGGAGCAACAGCATAGAGCTCTGCCCTCCACCTTCATGCTCGCCCAGCTTTCCTTGTTACAGATAACCTACACCGAGTCAGAAATTAGGCTCCAGTTTAGCTGGGTTCAATATGTATCTATGTTATACTTTATAAATAAAGTTGAGCTACAATTTTAATACTTATTACATCAAAATTGATCTCTTTCAATTTATTTCCTGTTTACTTCTCTCATACTTCAAGTTTTCCTAATGTAACCTTTCCCCATAGTCACAGAACAAAGAAATAGATTGTCAGGCTCCAGCGTGACTGGTACAGTCAGGCTTCAATTTCTAGGCTGTGCTGTCCAGTTTTGTACTCACCGCACCCTGCTGCCACCTGTATTTGTCTATTGTTGCAAGAAACTGGGTTGTGTAAGGTGGGGGGTGACACTGTAACCCCAAACCCAGCCTTTTGCCAACTTCTGCTGTTGGCCAAGCCAATAAAAGATATGAGTATGAAATGTCATTTTGTGGTATTTGAAACTCTTCCTTCCTTTGACTATAGTGTTTTTTTAAATTATTATTTTCTTGTGAAAGATATTGTTTCATTAATGGTGAGGTGAGATCAATCTCCTAGAATTAGGCTTTTCGGTTATCTAATCAGGTCAGCTTTGCCCTTCTATGCCAATAAAACAGGACAGTTCTGATTGGCACTACTTGAGAAAGATGTGCCACTGGTATGTAATGCCTGGAGACCAGGGATTCTGCTATCCCTTGTTCAGTGAGTAGAATAGTGCCCTGGCCCTTCCAGGGACTTACTCAGTCTAAAATGTCAGTCCTGAGCTTGAAAGCCCTGATCTGGTTCAACTTATGTCTAACACTGGAGCCCAAAAGCTCTTAGGCATCATTGCTTTCTGAGCATCTTGGTGGTACATGCCTGTAACCCCAGCTACTCAGGGGGGGCTGAGATTCAAAGCAGGTTTTAGAGTTTGAGGCTAGCCCAGGCAACTTATATTCTGATTCACTGTAAAATAAAACTTATCTTATACAAAAATATGTGGTGGAGATCAAAGAGCTTGCTTAAGAAAGCAAACAATGCAACTTAAAGCCAAGCTCCGCATGTAAACTTCATTTTTAATCTCTTTTTAAGTTTTCAAAATAAAAGATATTTTGTTATTAAGAAAAAAATGATTCCTAGGTCAAAATATATTCTGTAATATTTCATTGAGGTGTGTTGAACGGTTACACTTCCCTTTGTCATCTCTAGATGATTTCGGAGAATTCTGTTTATCTAGATTTGTACAAGTTTAATAGAACCCAAGAAACTAAAAAGATATTGAGAAGGAAGTCTGCAGTAGCTGTGAATTCTGACTCATAGTGACTGCAGAGGGTGGATGTCTTAGTCACTTCCCTTGTGGGTGGCACAGTGCCCAACACCCACACCCGGACGGGAGAGCTCTACTTTGGCTCCTGTTTCCCTTCCACCGACTGACCGGCTCCGAGTCGGCGAGGGCATGGCGGGAGGGATTAATGGAGGCGGAAAGCTGCTCACATCAAGGCGGAAGCAGAGAGAGGAGAGGAGCTTGGGAGGGACATAAACCACTGCAGGTCATGCCCCCAGCAGCCTGCCTCTTCCAACTCACGTCGGAACAGCGCTTTCAGCTTCATCCACGGATGAGTTCGGCGCCGCCAGGGCCTAGTCACCTTCGAAACACCTGACCTCCGAACGCACCTGACCTCTGAGAGGACCTTCCAGATCCAAAGTCTGCCAGGAATTTCTTCCCACTCTGGGATTGTTACTCCAGGACATGAGCCAAGAAAGTCAGAGTAAGGTGAATCCAAACGAAGGAAACACGGAGCCATAGTGCAGTTCGGTCTGAGCTGGGAGGAGCACGGGCTCTGCATAGTAAAGCCAGAAAGCATGGATTTTCTCATGTCTGTTCGCAGTGCGGCCCTTCCCTTAGGACAGTCAACAGTCAGCCGCCATTCTGGTTGTTTTTATGAACCTCTGTTGCCTCACAGCATGTTCTTATTAAATAAATAATAAATTGACAAAATGTACCAAAGTAGTGTAGGCTGGAAACTCCACTGTAAGTACACTGAGAAAGCAGAATGGTTTCGTTCGTGAGACTGTGTTGGGGCTGTGTTGAGGATTCTCTTTGCGGTTTCTCACACTGAAGCGCGTTTTCTCCCCGCCTTTTGTAGACCTGCAGCGAGAAGAGCACCAACTTGCATGACTATGGCATGTTGCTGCCCTGTGGGATCGACAAGTTCCGAGGGGTGGAGTTTGTGTGCTGTCCCCTGGCGGAAGAGAGCGACAATGTCGATTCTGCTGACGCGGAAGAGGATGACTCGGATGTCTGGTGGGGCGGAGCTGATGCGGACTATGCAGATGGGAGGTAAGGAGGTCTTCCTGTTGAGTCTCCTGGACTCCGAAACATCCTGCTTAGACCTTATGTGCTCTTTCATAAATGTATCTTCCTGTTTTCCCAATAAAACAGTCTCAGCTCACTTATGCTATGTTAAAGAAAATAACCTCGACGTCCTATTGTGATTATTGCATGTGAATTTGATTGTCATGGGGTTAATTTGAACTATATTATTTTAACTTTAAGAACAGAGATAAAAATTCCACTTACTTCCTAGTAGCTCACTGTAAGTCCTAACAGAGATAGACTGTAAAGTAAATGATACGGTATTGTTTTGGTGCACAAGTTGGAAATATTTTTTAAACATTATTTTGAAACTTATCCACCATTAAATTAGTGAACATTATTGTTGAAAAAGATCTGGTTTAGGGTTTTTATAGGGCTTTCTGTGCCTTTCACTTTCTTTTCCCTCCTAACTGAAGTGAAAGGCATTTATATAACCCTGTTAAAGGTTTTTGTTTGTTTTGCGTTTAGACTATCCTCAGTTTTGTGATGGCTAAGAATGTCTTTTCACTTTTAGGGGGAGGATCTTAGTGGCATCATTTATTATCTGTTTTTTTTTTTTTTTTATCTAAGGGGAACATTTATAGCCAGATAACAAAATCAGATTTTTGATGTTAGGATCTCCTGTGATTTAGCTATGGGTTTCATCATATCTGTTCTCCCCAAACGTGAAGCTTTTGTCACTGCTGTTTTCCTGCTGGTGTCTGCTTAGATGTTCCTCAGTGTTACAGATCTCCAAACAAACATTAAATCTGACTTGCAAGACTTAGGATTACAGTGAAAATTTTCTGACTTTCGGTGCAAGTTTTCTGCATGATAATGTTCCTTAAAATTTAAAAATAATTTTCTATTGCGCAAGGATCTGTACATTAAGGAATACTAGCTGCCCTTTCTTATCAGTTAGTAGAAAGAGGTTTGTTCGCAGAGGCCATCGCCTAATCTTATCAGGACATGGCTTTTTTAGGCCCTTTTGTGTTCCGTTATTGGGGTAATTTTTTTTAAATTTAGTGAACTTAACCTAAACTATGCAAGCACAAAAATTTCAAAGGATGAGAGGAAGAAAAGAGCAAAAAGAAAGCTCAGCATATCAGTATTTCTCAGTGCCTGTTAAAGTTGAAAGTGAACAATGTATGTGTTTCTTCTCAGAAAGGAAAGATTAGAGACACAGGCTTTGTTGATGATAAAGCTAATCTTTTTTCATGGCACCAATTCGTTTTTGGAGGCCCATGGCTGGTTCTCACTCCTTTGACCATCATTCCAGATGTCCAATGTCTGTTGATTTGAGTTTGGTCTAAAAGTAGAATGGCCTGGTTCTCCTTTATTTAAAAAAAAATGTCTTTGATATTCTTTCTCAGACATAATCCAGATTTGAAAATTTCAGAATAACTTTGAAAAAGAATTCCTAGCAGCAGGGCTCTGACAGCATGCTGCTGGTGTATCTAGTGGTAAAACAGGAAATTTCAAGTTGCACACCCATTGTCTTTATTCCAAGGCTGTTGGATACTTGACTTGATAATCTTCCATTACTGAACTGAATGTACTGTGAAATAAATGTGCAGAATGGTGACGAGCCAGGAAGGCTTCCTGTTCAAATTCTGAGGCACTAGGTAGGTACATGTCAGTGTTGGCGACCTGCCGTTTGTGGTAATGCTTACATAAAGAACTTTGAAAAGTCAAACTGGATATTTTCACCTCATCCTGAGAGGCCTTTGCCAGGCTATGTTCTCTGTGGAACACGTTTTGTGTGTCTTTTGAAATCTCCTTTTTATTAGGAATCTATTTTAATGGGTCTTGATCTTCTCCTCCTATCCTCTTCCTAACTGAAGATGTTGCTGACGTCATGTCAGGAAGCCACTTACCTAGTGGCCCTTTTTATTCCTACATCTCTTTTCACTACTCCTGGAAATGGCTCCACAGGCTATTTCTTTCTGACATAGTGTCCTTGTTTTCTTTATTACTGTCATGGAATAATTATACCTTCATTATTATCCATCTCTCTGATACACTAGTTCTTACAAGCACCAAACTATTGTCTTTTAATTTTCTGTGCTATTTCCTGTAGGGAAAACCATCTAGTGTATTGTTTGAAACAAATGAAGTACTAGAACTATATTAGAAGGATGTGGGCATACTGGTTCACAGGGTCACTGTACTTCTTCTTGTCTTTGATGATATTGTCATCCAAATTGATATCCAGGTAACCACCAATAGGCTTCTGCCTAGTCACCTTCATTTGTATCCATCTCAGGTACCTACAGTGTGGCAGACCTGGACTCTGTCTTCCCTCAGAAATCGTGAGCCTGCGGGGTTTCTAGTTCTGACTTTTTCTCGGACTCTGATCTTCTGACCTGACGCCTGGCACACTCAATTGGTCCTGCTGAGTTTCACTCTTCCTTTATGATCTTCGTCATGATTTAGACTTCGAATTCATATCATCTCCTCCAAACCCTGGTTACTGTAACCAGGATAAAATGCATGGATAACCATTTTTCCATATTCCATTGACTATCTCAGACTTGTTGATATCCATTACATATTCTAAACAATTCTCCAGGCCTGGGAAAAATGAATTGCTTCCTGCAGTTCCTGCTGAGTTTACTAAGGTGTCACGTTAAGTAACGCTACCAGTTAATTCCATCTCTTATTCATGTTGTAACAGCATCTGGGATCTTAAGGTTACAAGATGCACCGAACTAGCCCTATTTGATGACCTGTTATTTTCTTCTGGCATCTCCATTTGCCTTAGTTCCCAGCACGACCCTCCTTCTTACTTTACTGTTGACCCTTTCACAGCCATCCACTGAGAGTTTCTGTGGTAAAGTCTCCAGCATTTGGTATGTGCCTACTACATGTTAGTTGAACAAATCAGTGAATCTCCCCTCTACTTCACCGCTGATACCTCCTTCCAGTCCTTTGCTTCCTGCCCTTCATTTTGTGATTATGTCCTACCTGATGTCCCGACCACTCTCTCTCCTTTGCTTCTCATTTCAGTCTCATTGGCTCTTCTGCCTCTACCGTGACACATGCTATTTTCTGTTCTCCCTCTGCCTGCATTCAGATCACCATCTTGCCTACTAAACTGACTTCTTTTCTATACCCTTAGTCCCCTTTCTCTCGTACCCCTATAGTTTTACTGCTGTTGTTTCTGCCGCCCTGCTGCTCTGTTTATGGCTGAACTTTATTCGCATTAGTGCTGCTCCTGCCCTCTCCCCACCCCTCCACTTGCTCTTCGGTAATTCTGGTTCCCAGTCTGCACTTTTAGTTTAACACGTGCAAATCACTCTCTCTGCCAGTGCTGTGTGGCTGACTATTGGCCTTTCATTTCTGCAGGTTTTGTTCCTGGTATCCTACTCCTTTTAAAATAGATTTTATTTTTCATCAAATGACAATAACACAAGACAAAGATACCATATCGTGACATATCAGAATCCTACAGACTTTGTAATATTAACCTGAAAAGATACCTCCTTTATGGGGATTTACAAATGCCTCGCTTTTCTGTCCTGCTTTTGTCATGCGTTTGCATTTCTCTTGTTAGACTTAGTCACAGCAAGACTCATCTAACAGTCATTTGCAGTCATAGCTCTTTTAAGATGCCAGAGTCCATTTTTCATTTTTTGTGCCTGGTGGATCTTGCACATAGGTTTACAATAAACAGCCAAGTTGAGTCATTTTTAGCATTTTCTCATAGCTTCTAGCAGATGTCGTAGTTCATAATGGGATGTCAAAACCTCCCAAGATTTTAGTGCAATTACCTAAGGGATAATAAGTAGATTAATGTCAACAACCGGTTTAATCTAACACATCCCAAATATCATTTCAGCATTTAAGGAATATGAAGTAATAATTACTAAGATAGCTTGCGTTCCTTTTTGCGTGGTTCTTTCATACTAGTTCCTCAGTATTCCGCACTTCCTTGAGGGCTCTTATCCATGCAGGAGAAGTGCTCTGCAGGCAGGCCATGCCCCAGGACAGTAACATGTACTTCAGCATTGCACGATTGATTCAAACTAGACAGATTCCAAGTGCTCAATAGCTGTACTTTGGACGTTGTAGCCCTGGGTGATCTGACTCACATTTTTGGCACTTCACTAATATATTTTAATATTAAAATATTAATAATTTTTAGTTTTATCATTAAAATATTAATATATTTTAATATTTTAAGGGTGAACTACTGAGTTTTTACTTTTGTGATTTTAAAATTTTTCTGAAGAGCTTTTTGTTCTTTAGTTGTTCTAGATAGTAATTTTCTGTCTGAAAATTAACTGACAAAACCTTTTTTCCCACTCTGTCGATTGTCTGTTCCCTCTGTGGGTCATTTCCTTTGTTGTTCAGAAGCTTTTTAATTAGAGATGACCCCATTTTTTCATCCCTGTTCTTGATTTTATTTCTTGTGTGATGAAGGCTTTGCTCAGAAAGTATTTGCTTACACCTATATCTTCAAGAGTTTTACCTATTTTATGTTCCAGCAATAAAAATGTTTCTGTTTTTAAGATTTAAATCTTTGACCAATTTTAATTTTAGTTTAGTGCATGGTGAGAGATATGCATGTAGGCTCGATCTTCTGTGGACAGCCAGGTTTCGCAGCATCATTTGATAAGGAGGTTGTCTTTCCTGTAGTGAACGGATTTGGCCCTTTGGTCAAAAATGAGGTAATGAGAGTGCCTGGGATTGTCCCTGCATCCTCGATTCTGTTCCATTGATCCACAAGTCTGTTCTGTTTTGTCTTGTCTTGACTTGTTTTGTTTTTGCTAGTGTCGTGCTGTTTCTACCACTGTAGATCGATAGTGTAAGTCCCACACTCCTTGCCGTGGGCGTGTGGCTTATGCAGTTTTTCCCTTCAGTGCCCACTCGATTGGCTCTGGCAGAATTGGGTGTTTTGGAAGGTATTTTGTTGCCTTGCTCACATTTCTGTTTGTTTTGTTTTGTCTTGTGCTGAAGTTTGTGGATGCTTCCAGTCTAAAGACTTTGCTGCTAGTAACTCCGGGGATCTCTTTAGTTGCTTTTCAGTGATACATTTTGGGAGTGGCCTGCTGTGTGTACCACTCTGCTCCAGAGAGGAAATCCCCAATTATAGTGAAAACAGCGAAACAACTCAGATGTTGACTGACAGCTCATATGTACTAAATGGGACAACTAAATTTCTGCTAATGGGAGAAAATAATTCAACAGTATTTTTACAGAGTTAACTACTGAAAAGATTGACAGAACTTTATGATTATACTTTTAAAGAAATGAGATTTGGGACTGAGGGAATTCAAAAAGAAAACTTTGAAACCTTAAACTCAGTGATTATTTGATTGTGTTGTAAGATCTATGGCCATACCACCACGAATGTGCCCAGTCTCGTCTGATTGTGTTATAAGAATGTGTAACTTATGCTGTGGTATGAGGAGAGACCAGTGATGCAAAGGTTTCAGCTGGGG
Organism: Petromus typicus; assembly: GCA_004026965.1. Classification (NCBI taxonomy): domain Eukaryota; kingdom Metazoa; phylum Chordata; class Mammalia; order Rodentia; family Petromuridae; genus Petromus; species Petromus typicus. Next base: position 5,713 of record PVIR01013947.1, on the reverse strand, counting down.
AGTAGAAAGATGTTTGCAGAATTAGATGAAGGTAGGAGAAGAAAAAAAAACTGGTGAGAAATCAAAGAGAAAAGAAAGGGAGAAAAAGAAAAATATTGAGTAAAAGTAGAGCAAAAAATTATGAGGAGAGAAATTAGAAAAGAAAGAGGCAAAAATAAACCCAAAGAAGTACAGATAAATAGACTAAAAATAAAAAAGCAAAACAATTGCAGGGAGAAAAATTAAAAGGAGAAAAAGCAAAACTAAAGAAAAAAAGGAGTACAGAGAATGAAGAAAAATTCTCTAATGCCTTGCAAACTGTGCGGAAGAAAAGGAAAGAAGAGAAAAAGAACAAAACAAACACCGTAAAAAATCATATGCACCAAACAAGAAATTCCTTTGATTTTGAGTGTGCGGTTCTCCTCCAGGATCTACACCCCTGAGGCCATGTACGGGTGAGGACGTGTCCCTGCTCACACTGAGAGATTACAGAAGGCAGTCAGACCCAGATCCAGGCTGGAGCTGCAGCCCGACGGGCTAGGGTTGACTCTTGGCATGTGGAACTTGTTTTCTATAGCCCTGAGGTTAGGTCTGCATTCTTGCTCCTCTAACCAAAGCGGTAGGCAAAGAAAAGTGTTTCAGCACTGCCCATGGACTGATAGGACTCTGACCGCTGGGACCTTCCTGGCTCCAGGCTCAGCCGTACTTGCCACTTGAATGAAATGCAGGAACAGATTGTGAATTGGGCACATCTAACTTAAGATGCCATCAGAGAACACTGTATTACATTTCTTGCAGAAAGAGGGAGGAAGAGGATCTCTGATCCACCCGGAGTGGAATTTAACCCACAGTTTATTGTACTTTGTTGTTCAGTAGAGTCTGGTAGATGAGTGTTTTCCTACTGCTAATGAAGCAGAATGAACTCCTCATTGAAAAACAGGCAGTCTTTTAATATAAGGCGAGTATCATTCCAAAACTTTATTATACCTAACTCAGTATTTATTTTCGTAGTGTTATAATGATTAAGTGCTCAGATCAGTTTGCAATACTTGCTTAAACAATCCTCACCTATTTTCCTGGAACATTAGGTGATTTTTTTTTTCTATATGTCACATAAGGTTGTTGTGGGTAAAAAACATGATTATTCTGGACTGAATCTTCCTTTTCTTTTTCAAGAACAGAAGTGTTCGTTAGTTAGAGTCGCTCCCCAGTTTGGTACTGTGGGTGTGCGTAAGTGTGCACGAGAGAACACATTACAAATGACAGTGTGCAGTGCGTCCAGTAAACGAAATCAGTTTTGCTGGCTTCTGCAGAGAAGGAGCAAGAGATTACCTTGCTTCTGTGTAGCAGGAGAAACACCAGTGCCTGTTTGGACCACATGCATTACTAAGTGTTTATTTTGACATGACTTTAATAATTTGTACAGGGTCTTTTCCCTTCTAATGTCCCTTGGTACTTAACTGCTGCCCGAGGCTTTGTCCATGTCCAAACCATGCCAGTCTATTTTTCCTTTCTGCCAATACTTGGAAAATGAAGAATTCTGATTTTCAGTGAAAGTTTCTGTATTTATATAATAACCTTCTTGAAAGGTGAAGCAGAACTTTAGGAGCACAGTAATAAAAGTGTGATTGTATCATCTTTCTAGGGTACCACGTCATTTTTTCTTTATTTGGCCTCATTTATCACATGGATATAGTTGCTGAGTAATGAATACAATTTGGAGGATGATAAAAATAGAAAAATGTCCTAAAATACAGGAAAACTGGGATTTCTATCCATAGTATATCTTTGGCATAAAAAGTTCAGTGAACCGGGCCGGGGAGTTAGCTCAGTGGTTCCAGCGCCTGTCTTGGAAGCACAAGGACCCAGGTTCGATCCCCTGTAACCACATAACATACTGGGTGTGGAGACTCAGGCCCAGCAGCAACCAGTACCTCAACCAGTACCAGTGCCAGGCGTGGTGGCTCATGCCTATAATCCCTGCATTTGGGAGGCAGAGGCAGGAGGATTGCTGTGATGTGAGTTTGAGGCTGAGCTCAGGGCCAGACTGAACTACAAAGCGAGATCCTGTCTCAAAAAAACAAAACAAAACAAAACACTGAAGGACATACAGGAATCTAGTAAAATTGCATCGAAAATCTTTAAGAGTAGAAATAATGAGAGGGAAAGTCACTGAGAACACAGGGACATTTATAAATTCTTAGCACTTTAGCACGTTACTGAAGGAACTACTTGAATGTATTTTTATTTCTTCAAGAAGCAAAATGGAGTAAAATGAAATTGCAGGTACAAATGAAGGTAGTATTCATCTCTGTTTGAGCTTTTGGTTAAAAGCTCATGCATACAGTGGTGTTCTCATTTGAACCAGCAAGACTTTCGTATTCCCTAGTGTCAAATTGGAGCTCTTTAGTAAAAAATAACTGTAGGCAAAACTCTGAGGAAGTATGAATTACAGAGATGAGACTAGCTAAACTCCATAGCCATTGGCAAGCTCTCAGTGATTTAAAAAAAAATGAACAGATAAACATCAGTTTAAAATAATATTTCTCAACTGGATGTGATTTCCACTCAAGGGATATTCGGAAATAACTGCAAACATTTTTAGCTGTCACACTGGAGATAGGGATCAAGTGGCAGCACTGTGGCGTCTGGCGTGTAAACAGCAAGGACACTGACAAAATATCCTGTGATACACAAAACAACCCCACAATGAGGTCATTTGTGCCAAGGCTGAGAAACTGATTTGGAAATTTCTTTAGCAGGGGTATGGTAGGGAAATTACTCTTTTTAAAATTCTTCTTCTAAGAAAATTATCCATCAGAGATTTTGTCTCCTTTGATTCCTTTTGGACAGAAAAGTAAACACAGGACTCTAAATGTTCACTGCACCTACCAAGAGAGACATCAAAACAGGCCTTTATTGCACCTGAATGTGCTGAGCATAAGGGGTGAAATCTTTTTTTATGCTTTGAGACAGGGTCTTACTATGTAGTATGGGGTGGCCTTCAACCTGAAATCCTCCTGCCTCACCCTTCAGGGTGCTGCAGTTATAGGCATGCACCACTCCTGACCAGCAAGAGGTGAAATCTTGATGAAGATCGTTAGTGCAGATGGTACCAAAGACTCTTTCTGCGGCGGGATCTGTGAGTGCCAGCGTTCCGTATGGCTGAGAGCCTGTTTAATGGTAGTCTCCGTGCTCTAAGAACTTTCCTCAGACAAAGATAACCATACAGTATTATTATAGGGGTATACTTCACAAAGACAACATTTGAAGTTTGTCAAAACTCATCATGCCATCAAATAGTAAGTTCTGTCCATACTGTCTTCCACTTTTCCAGTGATGGTAAGTCATTCATGACTTCACTTGATTGGAGGCTGCCATGAGAATTTGTCCATTGTGGGTCAGTACTTTTCTTGTTTTTTAAAATTAAGGAGAAAGCAGGAAGCTCTGTTGGGCTTTAAATGTCTTTATTTGTGTCTCTGGAGTTGAAAATTTTTTGAATAGATAATCTTGCAGCTGAGTGCTATTAAATGCTCAAGGGAGCAGAAAAGCTAACAACTGGAGAGGGTCACAACATGAATCATAGAGAGATAAATTAAAACCTAAAATCTCTGCCAGTGGATGAGTCAAGTAAGAATGGATTTGATGAAACAGCTTATGGCTTTGAGAAGCAACTGTCATAATGCTGGGCTGGCAGCCTCCAGTGATGATGCGTGAGGCTGTCTGACTCTCATACTGAAATAAGAGCGCTGATTTGAACAGGATGAATAGGAGAATAGCAGAAGCATGCATTTTTCTCTTGAGGAAACTGGCTGCCCGTTCTGAGCTGTTTTCAGAAATGCTGACTCTCTGTATTTAATAAACTTGGTCCACATAAATGTCAGGAAGAAAACCAAACCCTTTAATAGTCTTAGCCAGATTACAGATGTGAGGTCAACCCAAAAGGATTTGTTTTGGTTTCCCAGCAGGAGATGCAGAGAAGTGGAGACATCTTCACAGTGCAGGCCAGGAGTCGCTTCCATCTGAGCTACATCTGGCGGCGAAATGCTTGCTGAGATCTGCTGGCATAAGCGGCCCAGTCACAGTACATCTATTGCTAAAGCTCATGCCTTTGTAAGAATTATTTGGAGGGTTACATTATGCATTACCAGGGATTGTAAACCATCGAGGCATAGACTCTTTTTCTGTCTTGGAGTGAAATTACCTAAATTACCGGAGTTACAAGACAGAGAAAAAAAGGGAAGAAAATACAGATTCTTGTGATTTTCACTGAATATCCACATGAATATCCACAATATTTTTTCACATGAATATCCACAAACACCAATTTCTTTTTGAAACCAACATTTGGCTATAGTTATCTTCAGTATAAAACCCCTTGTTTGTTGAGGATTCACATGCAAAAATGACCTTTAAAATTATTTATTTTACATTGGCCTCAGAAGCTATTATATATCAGCATATTATGACCAAAAAATGTTTCCCTTACTGGAATCAGGTGGTATAAGCTAGAATTCATAATATATTTCAAGGAATTCATCAGAATTATAATACATCTGTATTTGTTTTAGAAGGAAGTCAGTTATTAAGAAAATAAGTTAGAGAGACCGAAAATGATTTCTTTTGATTAGAAATAAACCAAAGCTTTCCCAAGTAAGAGCTAACTTTAGCTTCCCTTTTCACCTTCTATGTTGGTGAAACATCATTTTCAGTGTATCCATAGTTTAAATATAAAGTTGTGGATAGCAGCAGACTGTCCCATTTAGCTGAAGTGATAGTCGCCTGAATGAAGGTATGTAGACAAGGGAAGAAAAGACTTTGTTGGTAAATACAATGATGTTTGCTCAAAATGTCTTCAAAGGTGATTTGAATGTAATCTCTTTTTGAGCCTCTTTATTTGCCTCCAACATGGGAAAAACAGCAAAATCTATACCACAGTTCTTGGTTTCATAACTACTACATAATAGATGTACAATACGTTGAGGTTGTAAAATGTGCAGTGCACTTATTTATAATACATAGATTGGAGCTCTGAGCAGGGGCACCCACCCAGCGTGGGACCCATGTTTACTTAGTCAGAGCACTATTTTGCCCACTCATTATCGCACACTGCCAAATATGAAAGGGCTCCTTAGGACGCCGTGACTAATCCCCCACCTCTGGTTTGATAATCATGACTGTAATAATATGTTCCCTTTTTAATTAGTTTTTTTAAAAGTGGGTAGGCCTTGTAATTGTTATAATCAGTAATAATAGATAGCATCCCTTTGTCCTAGATGAAGCTGAGAAAATGATTAAAATAGGTTTGGGTTGTAAACAATTAATGCCATTCTTAATTTACATATTTTAATTTGTAAGAGTCTTTTATTTTTTAAGGAAGCAAAGATACTGTACTGCTTGATTTTCTGAGTTTGAAAAGTGGCTATCAGTTTAATCTGAAATTGATTTGGACTCAGTTGTTTAGAAACTGTTTTAGAAACTTTTAGAAATAGCTATTGAAGATTTTCTTTCTTTCTTTTTTTTTTTTTTTTTAGGTTTTTTTTTTTTTTTTGAGACAGGGTCTCGCTTTGTGGTTCAGGCTGGCCCTGAGCTCAGCCTCCAACTCACATCACAATCCTCCTGCCTCTGCCTCCCGAGTGCTGGGATTACAGGCGTGAGCCACCACGCCCGGCACTGTGGTATGTGGTACTGGTTGCTGCTGGGTGTGAGTCTCCACACCCAGTATTGTTATGTG
>PVIR01013946.1:0-41111 GCA_004026965.1 Petromus typicus | reverse complement strand
TTTTTTTTAGGTTTTTGGAGACAGGGTCTCGCTTTGTGGTTCAGGCTGGCCCTGAGCTCAGCCTCAAACTCACATCACAATCCTCCTGCCTCTGCCTCCCGAGTGCTGGGATTACAGGCGTGAGCCACCACGCCCGGCACTGTGGATGTGGTACTGGTTGCTGCTGGGTGTGGGTCTCCACACCCAGCATTATTATGTGGTTACCGGGGAATCGAACCCGGGTCCCTGCGCTTGCGAGACAGGCGCCGGAACCACTGAGCTAACTCCTCAGCCCCCATTAATGATTATTAATCAGTAGATAGTTAATTCTGTGATACTACTCTTCAATTATTCCCTATCATTAGTGGAAGTATAGTTATCCATTTTGTGTATATTTGCTTATGTCACTATTTGGTTTGTCTTAGAGTTTATACTATAATTTTAGATTTATTTTCTAGGATTAAGGGTGGAACATTATTGGTTCTTACCGTATGTCAATATCCAGTTTGTCTTGGATAATAATACTGTTGTTGCCTTATTTGATATCACCAGAGTCACACAGTTGTTGCAGTTAACAGGTTTTCTCTGTATGCCCATACCTATGTTGATGACATTAACAATACTGTGGTCCATTCCAGGTGAACTGGCTGCTCAACCCAGTATTTAACACCCCAGTCCCCAAATTAACAGAGGCAGTTAGCTCTTGGGACAGAGGCACACACTATACTTAGCCATGCCCAGAGTGCATCCCTGAAAAGCACACTAACTAAAGAGCTCCCATTGCTAACAACAAAGTATTTCCACTTTAAGCAAGTACAAATTAAGCATAAAACAAAACCAAAAAAAAGTATTAACATGAGAAGAGAAGGCAACAAAGTGCTTGCCATTCTCCCAGCTCCCCCAAAGCTGATCCTTGAAGGGGATTAAAGGGGAGGAAAATGAAAGCCACACAGCCATATTATTTGAAAGCATGAGAGGAGATTAGAAAACAGATCAATAGCTACTACGTGGGGTCACAGAGAGGTAACTAATAAGTACCAAGTAGTGGATATAATAAAATGATCATGGAGGTTACAGAAGACACTGATAAAAAGCGAGGTGAGCTAAACAATATGATACAAAGCATGAATGACCAGTTTAGCAATAATTAGACTCTGCAAAAGTTCTAGACAAATCCAGAAGATTAAAAATTATATTGAAAATATGGGCAGGAGAAGTGACCAGTGTGAGGACAGAGTATCAAAACTGGAAGACAAGGATGTTTTCAAATACTAGTTACTCAGAGTTATTTTGAGAACAAGAAGAGAATATTAAAAAATGGATTTAAGAGCTGCCAGATGATGCCAAGAAGACTAAGATAAATTGGAAGCAATGGAGAACTCAGAAAACCACGGGCATTCAAAACCTGTGCACACCTAAAATATAAAACTTTCAAAATATAGGGGAAGAAAAATAACAGATAAGCAAAGCCTATAAAAATTCAAATAACCACAATTAAAAGAGAGCCTCTCTACATCACATTATATTCAAAATCTCAGAAATCCAACACAAGGACAGACTCAGAAAAGCAACAAATCACTTATAAAAGTAAACCCATCAGAATTGCACAGTAGACACAATCCTTAAAGGCCAGGAGAGCATGGAGTGAAGTGTTTTATGCCCTAAAAGGTAGTAACTTATAACCTACATTTATACTATAAAACTTTCTTTCAAATTTCTTGAAATAATGAGATATTTCCACAACAAAGACCACCTGAAGAAATTCATAACCACTAAACCAGTCTTTCAAGTAATTGTTTAGGATATCGTAGAAAAATACAGTGATGCCAACAATGCCCCAAAATCCAATAGGATGAATTCACCATGCAAGTTGAGCAATTAAATAAAAAGGAGGAAAAAGAAAGAACGAAATCAGCCACAAGAAAACAATTCAATTGCGGGGGATTTAGCTCAGTGGTTCTGGCGCATATCTCGCAAGTGCAAGGGGCTGGGTTTGATCCCTGGAAACCACATATGATACTGAGCATTGAGATTCACACCCAGGAGCAATCAGTACCACAAACCACAGTGCTGGGCGTGGTGGTTTACGCCTGTAATCCCAGCATTTGGGAGGCAGAGGCAGGATTTCAGGGCTGAATTCAGGAGTCAGCCTGGAAAACATAAGCTGGCACAAACTACAAAGTGACCCTGAACTACAAAGTGAGACCGTGAGACCCTGTCTCAAAAAAAACTAAAAAAAAAAAAAAGCCCAATGATGTTCAGTATATAAGAAATATTTAATCCGAAAGAACCATAAAAATCAAAGGTTAGAAAACAATATTTCATACATGAGGAATCTGGAAAAAAAGCAAGAGGAACTATCCTCATTTCAGACAAAGTAGATTTTAAACCAAAACTAGTCAGGACAGGCAAAGGTTATTACCTGTTGGTTAAAAGATATTCAAGAGGAAGAGATAACAATTATAAACACAAATACTGATGTGTCTAACATAAGGAAACAAACACTACTGGATGTAAAAAAACCCCACAGAATAAATGCTAACATAATTATAATGATGAACCTCAGTATCCCACTGTCACAAATACATCAACTACACACACACACACACAAAAAAAAAATCACCAAAGAAATATTAGAGTTGAGCTAAATCTTTGAACAAATGCACCCAATAGACATCTGGTATTCCACCCAACACTAGAATATACATTCTTCTGAGCAGCACAAGGGACTTTCTCCAGAATACTAGCTTGTAGAGCAAGCATAAGTAACTGCAAAAGAATCAGAATTATACCTTGCATATTATTACATCATAGGTCTCAGGACTAGAATTCAATGGCAAAAGAAACCACAGAAATTGTGCAAAAGCATGGAAATTAAACAGTGCACTCTTGAATAATCATTAGGTCATAAAAGAAATCCAGGAAGAGATTAGATACTTCCTAGAATCAAACAATAATGCCAGTATAACATAAGAGAACTTATGGAACACAATGAAAATGATCCTGAAAGAGAAGTTTATATCCCACATCAGAAAACAGAGCGAGACTGTATAACCTAATGATGTCCCTCAAGATCATAGAAAAACTAGAACAATCCAAATCCAAACCTGTACTAGGAAAAAAATTTTAAAGATTAGAGTAGAAATTAATGAAATTGTGACTTATAAAAACAAAACAAAGAATCAGTGAATCAAAATGCTGGCTTTTGGGAAGAATAAATAAGATAAGCCTTTAACCAGTCTTACCAAAAAAGAGAAAGGACCCGAATCAGTACAGTTAAACATAAAAAAGTTGAAATAACATGGATTCTGCCAAGATCTAGAATTTTATTAGTAACTACTTTGAGAAGCTCTGCTCTAATAAAATGGAGAATTCAGAAAAAATGGATAGATTCCTAGATACATATTGTTACTATCTGGCTGATATGCTCTGTGTCAACCCAGACAGATTATACAGGATAGGGCCCAGAGAAATGAGCAAAAGCATTTATTGGAGAGTGGAAGCAGGAAGTTTTCCCAGTATCTAGAGGGGACCTGAGTAGGTTGCCATGGGAACTCTGTCTAGGAGTTTTTGTACCCAAAAAGAACTGCATCTTAAACCACTTTGGGCCAGGTTGAGTCTGATCAGTGCAGTGCCAAGCAAGAATGTTTGACCAAAAATGGGCCTATAGGAACTTAGATTGTGTAGCAAGTGTACTTTTGTGGGGACCTTTAATTGCAACTTTTCTGCAAGTAGCAGAACAAAGGCAGTCTTCAGAGGGATATGTATACTGGCTTGGTAGTATCAGTTATCTGTTTGTTTTTTTTCACATTCCTAGACAGGAAGATCCCACTAGTTTAACATGGGATCCTTGTTTATCAGGCCAGTTGAGCCCTAGTCTTGGCCATAGGGTTCCCTTTCTAGGGCCTACTCTTTTTTTAGCCTTCAGTCCTAGGAGTCGTCTCATCTTGTCCTTCCCTGAGTCATCTTAACTCCCTCTGGGCTTGGCTTTTCCCTGGCTTCCTGTCTGGCCTTCTGAACTCCCTCTCCTAGAATATTCCACTCCCCTCATGTGTCAGGATTACTCTAGAGAGTCTCCTCACCCTCCCACAGGGTTCTGTTCATCCTCAACATCTTTCAGTACACACCATGTTTCACTGGAACTACTTGTCTGAACCACTGTTATGTGCTGCCTCTCAAGGAAACCACAGCCAAGTGGTTAAGAAAACAAAACCTACGCCCAGTGGTGCACAGGCAGTGGTCTGTCTGTCAGCCTATGTTTTCCAGGTTCATCCACTATTTCCCTATTTCATATATAAATGACTGCAGCTGAACCAAGAAGAGAGAAAAATCCTGACTAGTCCAATATCAAGAAGTTGAGGTTGAAGAAGTAAGTAAAACAAACAAACAAGGAAAATCGAGATCTCAGTGGATTCACTGCCAAATTCCACAAGAATTTTAGGGAAGCTCTTACACCAGAGTCTTCAAACTCTTTAATGAAATCAAAAGAGGAGTACTCCCTAAGTCATTCTAAAAGCTGGCTTTGCCTTGATTCCAACATCAGGCAAGGACCCATCCAAAAGAGAGAAGTGTAACAGGTAAATCTCTTTAATGAACAATGATGCAAAAATCTTCAACAAGATACTGGCAGACAGTGCAATAAACCATCAACAGTATGCATCCTGACCAAGTAGGATTCATCTCAGGGATGCAGGGATGGTTTGCCAAATCTAAATCAATAAGAGTAATACATAAGCAGAAACAAGGACAAAAGTCATGTGACCATCTCAGTTGATGCAGAAAAGGGCTTTGACAAAATCCAACATTCTTTCATGATAAAAAACCCTGAAGAAAATAGGTATTTTAGAAAAATAGAAGAAAGACTTCATCTCGTTAATGAAAGCTATTTATGACAAACCAATGGCCAACATCATATTAAATGAGGAGAAGCTGAAATCGTTCCCTCTAAAATCAAGAGCAAAGCAGTGGTATTCATAGTCACCACTCCTGTTCAATATACTTCCTGGAACATTATCAGGAGGAAGTCTCAGTATGTAGTTCAGACTGGTCTTGAACTCATTGTGTAGCCTAGGCTAACCTTGAATTCTTAGTGATTCACCTGCTTCAGCCTCCCCAGTCCTGGGATTACAGGAGTGTGCCAGTGGAAAGAGTTTAAATTATCATTATGTACACATGACATGATCCTCCACATAGAAGACCCAAAAACTTTAACCAAAAGACTCCTAGAATTAATATTCAGTTTTGTTAGTATAGCAGGACATAAAGTCAACACACAAAAATCAGTAATGTTCCTATATACCAATAATAAACTCACCAAAGAATAAATTAGGGAAGTCCTTTCACGTAATAGCATCAAGAAAAATTAAGTACCTAGGAACTGAGCTAAGCAAGGACGTGAAACACCTCTACAACAAAATCTATGTAACATAGTTTTTGGGTAGGCAGAAGCAATATTAAAATGGCCATATTTTCAAAATTGATAAACAGATTTAATATAATCCCTGTCAAAATACCAATCGCATTCCTCATAGAGCTAGGGAAGACATTCTTAAATTCACATGGAACCGGAGGAGACCTAGAATAGCAACCGTGGGCAAGAAAAGCAAGTCCAGAGGCATCATAATTCCAGGCTTCAAGTGATACTACAAAGCTGCAGCAATAAAAAACAGCATGTGCTGGAGGGAAAATACGCACGTGGGGCAGTGGGACAGGGTGTAGTGTGCAGGCCCACTTCCGGCCACAATCACCTGTCTGGCCTTGGACAAAAGGGCCATAAATATGCTGGAGGAAAGTGGAAAGGAGGGTGGAAAGAGAGGAAGGGAAGGAGAAAAAAATATATTATGCACATGCACCAGCTTCTCACAAGGAATATGATCATTATGTACTAGGAATATGTACCAACAGAAAAAAATCAAATGCCAAAAGTTTTGAAATTTGGCTTATTTATGGGGCATGATTATAAGTTAATTATTTCATGGAAACGAATTTTTAAAAAATTAAACCTACCCTTTAAGTGCCACGTATTTTTATTGTTGTATTTTAATGGGAATCCTTCTAAAACATTTTTATTCTTAGTCTAAAGTGTGACTCTGATTCATTAAGGAGATTAAGTTTTGCTATTCCATGACTCGCGTCATTTTAATATGGTATCACATGCAGTGCCCACAGGACTGTTTAGATACATGGAGCCATTTTCTTCCATTTCCAGTGACTCATATTTATAAATTTAGGGTCAATGTCTGCTTGAGTTTACTCTTTTTTTTTTATTGTTGTTGTCGTTCTTCAGAAGTGACAGTCTCTTCACAATATCCAGTTCATCTTTTCTCCTGTCTAGATACACTAGATACACTCACTATTCACCTAATTTGATTTACTTCCTCTGTGAGTTAGGACAGCATATTTTTAGTATTTAGTAATTGTAACAAATTTAGTAAGTTGAAGTAGATTGATGGTGTGCAGGTTTCTCATAGAGTTTGAAAGAATAGATTTTTAATGCCTGAATAAGGCTGCATCGAAGTCTCTGTTGCTTCCTTTCAGTTAGTGTCTGGGTTGTTATGTCTGGATAATGGGGGTTTCTGCTGTAACATAGGTCTTGTGGAACAGGAAGCTGGTTTATTGTTCTTTATAAATGGACACATAGCAATAGAAAAGCCAACTAACTGGATAAATTATTGATGACTTGTGGAGTTTTAAAGCTTTGAAAGACTTGAAAGGTCGTCATTCCTGCCCCTGTCTTGATGTTGGATTGCACAGCTTTTGTCAGAGTTGGAAATTAAAGATGACTGATTATTAGCCAGTGTTCTCTTCTGTATCATCCTGGTTCTCAGAAAACACTGAATAATTGAAAAGATTGAAAAACCTGTACTTTTTTATGTTTAGCTTTTCCATTTCTAAGAATAGTCCCCATACAACTAGAACATTTGTGATCTTATTTTTGGCTCATGTTTTATGATCCCCGCAGTGCTTTGTAACAGAACTGTATTCTGTGAAGATTCTCTTCCTGCAAAAGCCTCACCCATGTTATGTTCCGGCCTTGTCTTGCACATCACTGTTAGGAACCATAATCCTAGATTTCCAGTCTTTTTAGGGTCTCCAAGCATGTTGTCTTGTATGCCATTTCATTTGATTCCTATTATTTCCATGAATGAAGAAGATTAATTCATTTTTACTCCTGAGGAAATAGGTTTTCAAGAGACAAAATAATTGTACTTCTTTTCCCAGCCAGTTATTTAGTAGATGAGTACAATGCCCTTCTGTAGCCCCCTCCATCATTTTAGGCTGCCTCCTATAAATGAAATGCATAACATGTTTAACCTTAATGTGCAACTTTCTACATAAGTCTGTTTATAGAGTGTGTGCTCCATGAGCTCCAATCATCTGTCATCACTGCTGTTTCCTCAGTGGCCCAGAGAGGGTCTGGCACATGATAGGTGCACAGCATACAGTTAGTCAGCCCTTTCCATCTGCAGGTTCCACAGCCGCAGATTCAATCCATGTTGAATCAAAAATGTTTGGGAAAAATTTGCCTCTGTACTGAATATGTAGACTTTTTTCTTGTCCTTACACTCTAAGCAACACAGTACAACTATTTACATTGCATTTATATTGTATTAGGTATTAGAGGTTATCTAGAGATGATGTAAAGTGTACAGAAATATGTGTTTTGGTTATGGTTGGAACATTATGCCACTGGCTACAGGGGACTTGAGCATCACGGACTGGGGTATAGGGGAGGGGAACAGGAACCAATCCCCCATGGATACAGAGGGAAGACTGTTGAAAGAAGGAATGTTTGTGGCACACCACCATGGCACTCTTGCTTGTCAAAGAGGCTGCTCCAGCTGGGGAGGTAGTGGGGCCTCTGTAGGTGGCTTTTTTCCTGCCACAGGAAACTGATCTGCTCTGTGTCAGAGTTGGTTCTTTCCATAATTTACTTCAATCAAGTATGTAACTAAAGATAGGCACAAGTTTCTCATGACTGAGTTGTTCCCCAAGCTACTCAGACTCTTGAGACCATCTTAAAATTTCTAACCATATATTAATTAAAATTTCAGTTTAATCAGATGTGAAGGTGAAGTTATTTCTGTGTAGAATGTTGTGTTTTGAGGTTTTCTTCATTTATGGACAGAAATGAGGAATTATCTACATGAGAGTAGGTTTAGATATTTGAGTCTAAGATGTGTAGGTCTTTTTTTTTTTTAGGTTTTTTGAGACAGGGTCTCGCTTTGTGGTTCAGGCTGGCCCTGAGCTCAGCCTCCAACTCACATCACAATCCTCCTGCCTCTGCCTCCCGAGTGCTGGGATTACAGGCATGAGCCACCACGCCTGGCACTGTGGTATGTGGTACTGGTTGCTGCTGGGTGTGAGTCTCCACACCCAGTATTGTTATGTGGTTACCGGGGAATCGAACCCAGGCCCTTGCGCTTGCAAGACAGGCGCCGGAACCACTGAGCTAACTCCCCAGCCCCATGTGTAGGTCTTTTGTATTAAGATGACAGACAAGCTGGTCGTGGTTGTGCAAGCCTGGAATCCCAGGAGTTAGGAAACTAAAGCACAGGTTCAAGGCTAACCTGGGCTACGTAGTAACCACAAGGCCAACCTAAAATGTATAGTAAGACCCAGTTTCAACAAAACAAAACAACAACAGCAACAGCAACAACTCCAAAAATGGTGGAGGAGTAAGAGACAGAAAAATTTAGCTTCCCTGAGATCTGGAGTTTAGACACTGGAAAATGACAACTTGGGAAAGAAAGAGAAGAAGATCACTGGGGAGTGGGATGAACACGCAGGAAACTAAAAGCTACAGAGACACTTGAGAGATGGAGCACAGGGCAGAGAAGGAAACGAAACAATCTGACCCATCTACTTGGCTCCTGGTTGTAGCTCATGGGGGGAGGGGAGCCTGGCTCAGCAGAAGCAAGATAAGTACTGGGGGATGCAGGGAGAAACAGCAGTGGTAGACCAGGCCAGCAATGCAGGCTCAATGGGGAGGCTACAGTTGTTGTGATCTGCAAGAACGACACAAAGTTTACTCTCCTGGATTCTCTCGGTACAGCAGACCACAGTGGGATGGGGATCCAAGCACAGGAGCTGCCATACTGCCAGAGAGTGCTTGTTCTGGCACCACTTGAGGAAGAGCTGATTGAATCTGGGACTCAGAACACCTGAAAGAGAGCTCCACTTCAGGGTTCCCAGTGTTACCTTCCCATAGTGACTGGATAAGAGATGGCTATGAGAGGCAGCTGGGGACAGAGCTGGGATGGACCTGAACCCTACACCTGTGGTAGGAGGCCAGACTCAGCTTGAGTTGCACTGGGTCTTAAAGTGCTGACTTCTGAGTACGTGAGCCCTCACACTACTGCCTGCATCCAGCATAGATCTGAAGTCTGATAGTCTTTATCTACCTGTATCAGCAGTGAGACATGTCTGCTTAACTATTGCTACAGCCTGGAGCAATAGAAAGCCTTCTTGTATAATGGAGGTACCTTGCAAACCCACTGACTGTAGCGTTAGGGAGAGAAATCTGAATTATTGGACTCAAACTGTGGATCCAGAGAAAAAACCACATATTCACAAAGAGAAAAAAATTATTCTGTTTTTGGACAGTTTATTTTCCTTTCCTCTTTCTTCTTCACTTGTTTATCATGGAATTTTCCTTGTCATACTTCTTTGATTTTTGTTGGTTTTGTTGTGTTTTTCATCTGTTTTTTTCCTTTTTACCTTCCAATTTAAAAATTTTTTAAATTCTTATTTATTTATTTTTTGAGACAGGGTCTCACTTTGTGGTTCAGGCTGGCCCTGAGCTCAGCCTCAAACTCACATCACAGCAGTCCTCCTGCCTCTGCTTCCTGAGTGCTGGGATTACAGGCATGAGCCACCACGCCCGGCACTGTGGTATGTGGTACTGATTGCCCCTGGGGATGAGTCTCCACGCCCAGTATTGTATGTGGTTACCGGGGATCGAAACTGGGTTGTTGCGCTTGCAAGACAGGCGCCAGGACCACTGAGCTAAATACCTGGCCCAATTTAAAATTTTTTTTGACATTTGACATTCTCTATATTCTTTTTCTTATTCTTCCTTCCCTTTTTCTTTTTCTTCTATTTCTTTTTCTTCCTGTTACCTTTATCTAACTCTGCAAATATGTCTACTCCCTAATAGGGTCCTTTGTCTCCTTTCTTTGTCCTCTCCTCTCTTATTGATTAAGTTTTGAAATTTTTCTTTTTGCATTCTCCCATTCATAATCCTTTATATCTTTAATATATAACCATGAAGCTTTATTAATTTTTAAACAGTTATCTGCATTACTACTGTTGAATTCCTTTTTCTTCTTTGTGGAAGTAGGCTTGTTGCATTTAATACATATTTGCTGTACAACAACTAGGTTTATATTACAATTCTGGATTTCTTTTCTATGGTTAAGGGTGGTACGTTACTGATTTTTGTTTTGTTTTGTTTTTTGTTTTTGAGACAGAGTCTCACTTTGTAGTTCAGGCTGGCCCTGAGCTCAGCCTCAAACTCATGTCCTAGCAATCCTCCTGCCTCTGCCTCCCAAGTGTTGGGATTATAGGCGTGAGCTACCAGGCCTGGCATTGTGGTATGTGGTACTGATTGCTGCTGAGCATGAGTCTCTACACCCAGTATGGTATGTGGTTACCGGGGACCGAACCCAGGTCCTTGAGCTTGCAAGACAGGCACCAGAACCACTGAGCTAAATCCCTGGGCCTACATTACTGATTTTTATGGTGTTTTAGTGCCCAGTTTGTCTTGGATGATGTTACTGTTGCAAACTTACTTAATATTTCCCGGGTCACACAGTTGTTGCTGCTAATAGATTTTCTCTGCATTCCAATACCTGGTTTACATTTGAAAAATTTACAACACTGAGGTCCTTTCCTGGAGAACTGGATGTT
Organism: Petromus typicus; assembly: GCA_004026965.1. Classification (NCBI taxonomy): domain Eukaryota; kingdom Metazoa; phylum Chordata; class Mammalia; order Rodentia; family Petromuridae; genus Petromus; species Petromus typicus. The sequence continues at coordinate 30,221 of PVIR01013946.1, read as the reverse complement.
GAGCCAGTTGCACTGCAACTTCCCCTTCCAAATTAACAGAGCTACTCATATCTTGTAACAGAGGCAAAGTAGTTAGTCATGGACAGAAACTTAACTACAAAGCAGACTAACTAAAAATATCATCATATTAACAATAAGTCTTTCCTCTATAAGCATCTACAAAACTAAGTGTGTGGGTATGTATGTGTATGCATGTGTGCGCATGCACACACACACACACACACACACACACACACACACAGAGTCCCAAACATGAGAAGACAAAGTAATAAACTACCTCCCCAAACTCTCAACTCTCCCAAAGCTGACCAAGGGATATTTATGAGAAATAAATCAAAAGCTATATATCTGAATTATTAAAAAAGATAACAGATGAATTTTAAAACTGATCAGCGTGGTAAGTGGTCAGCAAGAACTATAACTAAAGAGAAATATTAAGATGATCAGAATCTTACAGAATACACTAATAAAAAGCCAAGCTAGACATAACAATACCAAACATGAATGACCAGTTTAACAGTAATTGGAGTCCATCTAAAGGTTCCAAACAGAAATTCAGAGGGTGAAAAATTATGCTGAAAATATGGGCAGCAGAAGTGACCGATGTGAGGTTAGAATATTAAAATTAGAAAATAGGGTGCTTTAGATTAATTAGAGATACCTTTAAAACAAGATAAATGAAAAGTGGATCCAAGAGCTGCTGCATGATGCAAAGAAGACTAAGATTAATTGGAGGAAGTAAAAAAATCAGAAAACAGCATAGGGCATAAAAATATTTACAGATATAACAGGAGTAAACTTTCAAAATATGGAGAAAGAATTAAGCATACAAATAAGTGAGACACTTAGAACTCCAAATAACTACACTCAAGAGCTCTCAACATTACAAAACATTATATTAAAAAATCCCGGAAAACCAACACAAGGACAGAATCTTTTTTTTCTTTTCTTTTCTTTTTTAATGAGGAACAGAAATTTATTTCTCACTATTCTTGAAGATTGGGGATGATTGTGCCTATCCATTATGGTTCCAACAAGGACCTTCTTCCCGATTGATAGATGGTAGCTTTTCTTTTTCCTCCTTTCATGAGTGTCTATTTTTTTAACTTTATATTTTTATTGGTACATATTTGTCATACATATTGATTACACTTGTTGTAGAGAATTTGTACCTGTACATAATATATCTTGATTCTTTATTTTCCCACTCCCTTCCCTTTGATTCTTCTCCTACCCATTTAGAAAAACTTTACTTACATTTTTCTTCTATTCTCTTTTTTTCCTTTTCTCTTCTTTCTCTTCCTCCTCCTTCCTCTCTTGTTTCCCTTCCCATTTGAACGTTTTCTTCCTACTTCCAGATTTCTATCTTCCCATTATGATGCTTTCTCTACCCTTTGAGTTTCTTACACAACAGACACAATGCAGTGTTTAAATTTTTATGTCTGATTTATTTCACTTAAGGTTATGGTCTCCAAGTGCATCTATTTTCCTATAGGTGACACAACTTTATCCTTCTTTATGGCACAGAGGTACTCCATTGTATATAAATACCACATTTTATTCATCCATCTGTTAATGGGTATAAGGGTCCAAGATTTAGCTATCATAAATTGTGCTAGTATAAATGTGAGCATGCATGTATCACTGTGGTATGATGCTTTTAATGCTTTCAGGAAGATACATAGGAGGGGAACACTGAATGGAACCTTTAGTCTTTAATTTTTGAGAAATCTCTATACTGATTTCTATAGTGTTCGTACCAGTTTTACACTCCCACCAGCAATGGAGAAAGGTTCCTTTTTCCTCACAGCCTCACCAGGATTTGTTGGTTTATTTCTTGATGACAGCCATTCTTTTTGGAGGAAGATGGAATCTGTGTATTTTAATTTCTATTTCTCAAATGACCAGTGATGTTGAGCATCTTTCATATATTCATTTGCTGTTTGTACTTCTTCATCTGAGAAATGTCTGTTTATTTCAGATGCTCATTTTTGTAGTAGGTCTTTAAACTGGGAGGGCCTGATATTTTGAGTTCTTTTTATATTCTAAATGTTAGTCCTTTGAGAATAAGTGGTAAGAATTTTTTTCCATTCTGTATTTTATCTCTTCACTGCATTGGTGGTTTCTTTTGCTGGGAGAAAGCTTTTTTTATTTGAGGTAATCCCAGTTCTTTGTGATATTTTCTGTGTGATCTGAGTTTTGCTCATAAAGTTTTGTCTACTCCTGTGTTTTCCAGAGTTTTACCTATTCTATCTTCCAGCAGATTTAGTGTTTCTTTTTTTTTTTTTTTTAATACAATGGACCCTCAAGTTATGACTGGCCTGACATATGAACAACTTAGGTTATGACTGGAATTTTAGTCTTAACTTATGAACAAAGTTTTGAGTTACTACCAAAATGCTAGCTGCTTGTGCTTCCAGATGGTCTCATTTACAGATTTAACCCCTAAAGAATTCTGCATTGCAACATCCTTTCTTGTATATGCTTAATTGAGAAATCCTGGGCCAGTGTCTCTTTAAGAACAATGAGTTCTGCCAGGAAAAAGTATGGTGTAAAAGTATACAGGAAAAAGACTTTGAAGACAATTGACCAACTTGAGTTATAACTAGCCCTCCGAAACAAATTGAGTATTAAGTCAAGCATCCACTATATTTAGATCTTTGATGCATTTTAATTTTAGTCTAGGGCGTGATGAGAGAGAGGGGTCTAGGTTCAATTTTCAGCATATGTAAAGCCCATTTTCCCAGTTATCTTTCTCTCAATGAAGATGTTTGTTGCCTTTGTCAAAGATAATGCAGTTGAGTGTGCTTGGAGTTGTTTCTGCATCTTCTATTCTGTTCCATTGAGCCTATGATCTGCTTTTATGCCAGTACTATTTTTTTTTTTTATCATGGTGGCTTGGTAGTGTATCATCAAATCAGGAATTATAATATTTATTTTTGTATTCTATTGTGAAAGGTGTTATCTCCCTAATTTCTCTTTCAGTGAGTTTGTTATTTGTCCACAAGAATGCTATTGATTTTTGAATGTTGACTTTGTATTCTGCTACACTGCTGAATTTGGTTGTTATCCACTTCTCAGTTTACCCAAAACATCACTCGAGTAGTGCATTTGTTTATGTACTAACTATCCCAAGCATTGCTCTCACACATGCCATTTTTATATTTCCTGTTATTTTATAAGAGCTTATGAAAATATGCAATTTTTGGTCATCCTGTATTTGAAGTTGTAAGTGGTTAATTCTAGGCATCTTTTGGGGGAGGTTTTGGGGTCTTCTATGTAGAGGATAATGCCATCAGTAAATGATGATAATTCAACTTCTTCTTTCCTATTCCTGTTTCTTTCTCTTATCTCTTTCTCTTATCTAATTGCTCTGGATAATGTTTCCAGAACTATTTCAATAGGAGTAATGATAGTGGACATTGTCTTGTTCTTGATTTTTGAGGGAAAGATTTCAGTTTTTGACCATTTAGTATGATTCTGGCTGTTAGCTTGTTATAGGTAGCTTTTATCAGATTGAAATAAAGATCTGTTCCAATCTTCTGTGGGGTTTTTTTTAATCATGAATGGGCATTTGAATTTGTTAAATGCTTTTTTCTTTGTCTATTGAGATGATCGCGTGGTTCTCCTCCTTGCTTAGGTTCATTGTTTGGCATATGTTGAATCATCCCTGCATATGGGGGGTGAGCCCTGCTTAGTCATGGTATATCATCTCTTTGATGATTTGCCGCATTCTGTTTGCTCTTACTGAGGATTTTTACATCTATGTTTATTAAAGAAATTGGCTGAGCATTTTCTCTTTGTTTAGATCCTTCTCTGGCTGTGGTATCAGGGGAAGGCTTGCTTCTGGGAATGACTTTAAAAATATTGTATCCCTTTGGCTGGGGAGTTAGCTCAGTGGTTCCCGGGCCTGTCTTGCAAGCACAAGGACCTGGGTTCGATTCCCAGTTAACTGCATACAATACTGGGTGTGGAGACTCATGCCCAGCAGCAATCAGCACCACATACCACAGTGCCGGTCATTGTGGCTCACACCTGTAATCCCAGCACTTGGGAGGCAGAGGCAGGAGGATTGCTGTGATGTGAGTTTGAGGCTGAACTCAGGGCCAACCTGAACTACAAAGCAAGACCCTGTCTCAAAAAAAAAATATTGCTTCCCTTTCAGTACTATTAAAGTTTGAGAAGTGGTGGCATTAGATTTTCTCTCAAGTTATTGTAGAATTCCACAGTGAATCCATTGGACTTGGGCTTCTCTTGTTGATAGTTTTTTAATTGCTTCTTAAATTTCACTGACTGATTTGGGTTACTGAGAAGTTTTATATTTTCTTGATTCAGCTTTGGTCGTTCATATGTACCTAGGAATCTATTCATTTCATCTGAGTTTTCCATCTTATTTGAATAACAGGTTCTCAAAGTAAGGTATTGATGATCTTCTGGATTTCTGTATTGTGATTATTCCCTTTTAATTCCCAATTGCATATATTTGGGTCTTTCCTTTTTTTGATGAGGTTGGCTATGGGTTTGTCTATTTTATTTGATTTTTCAAAGAACTAACTTTTTGACTCACTTATTCTTTTCATAGTCTCAGTTGCATAAATTTTGGATCTGATTCTTATAATTTCTTTCCTTTTATGTGCTTTAGGTATAATTGGATCTTATTTTTCTAGAACCTTGAAGTTCAACATTAGATTATTTATTTGGGCTTGGTCTGTTTTTCTAATGTGGGAATTCACCGCTGTAAATTTCCCTCGTATGACTGCTTTCACTGTATTCCATGAATCCCAGTGTGTTATATTGACACACTGTCAATATTGTTTTTGTTCTTTTTTTTTTTTTCAGGTTTTTTGAGAAAGGGTCTTGCTTTGTGGTTCAGGCTGGCCCTGAGCTCAGCCTCCAACTCACATCACAGCAATTCTCCTGCCTCTGCCTCCCGAGTGCTGGGATTACAGGCGTGAGTCACCAGTCCCAGCACTGTGGTATGTGGTACTGGTTGCTGCTGGGGTGAGTCTCCACACCCAGTATTGTTATGTGGTTACTGGGGATCGAACCCGGGTCCTTGCACTTGCAAGACAGGCACCAGAACCCACTGAGCTATATCCCCGGCCTGTATTGACATTATTGTTTAATTGTAGAAACTAATTTCTTCTGTAATTTCACCTGTTACCCATTGTTTGTTCAGGAGGGTTTTATTTAATTTCCATGTGTTTAACTAGTCTTTGTGGTTCCTTTTGCCATTGATTTCCAATTTCCTTGCAAGGACAGAATCTTAAACTAGACAAGGACCCAATTAAAAAAAAAAACCTACACTCCAATCTCTTTCATGAATATTGATGTAAATATCCTGTGTAAGATACCAGTAAACAGTGCAGCAAATCATCAAAAATATCATACATCATGAACCAGTAGAATTCATCCCAGGTATACAGGGATGGTTCAATATATGTAAATCAATAAGTGATACATCACATATACAGAAGCAAGGGCAAGTGATAATTTTAATTGATACAGAAAAAGGATTTGACAAAGTCCAACATTCATTCATAATAAAACCTTGACAAAAATAGATATGCAAGGACCTTATCTCAAGCTAATGAAAGCCACATATGACAAACCAATGCCCATCATCATGTTAAATGAGGAGGAGCTAAAATTTTTCCCTCTAAAATCAAGAACAAGACAGTGATATTCACTATCACCACTCCTGTTCAATATAGTTCTTGAAATATTAGAGCAATTAGATGCAATAAAGAAATAAATGGAAGGAGGAAGTTAAATTATTATTATTTATAAACAACATGATCCTCTACATAGAAGACTAAAAAATTCCACCATAAGACTCCTACAATTAATAACCGAGTTTATTAGTGTAATGGGATACAAAGTTAACACCCCAAAATTAAAGGCATTTCTTTTCAATAAAGAAATTAGGAAAACAGCCAGGTGTGGTGGCTCATGCCTATAATCCCAGTACTCCGGAGGCAGAGGCAGGAGGTTTGCTGTGAGGTTAAGGCTGGCCTGAACTACAAAGTGAGACACTGTCTCAAAAATTTAAAAAAGGAAGAAAAGAAAGAAAGACAGAAAGAAAGAAATTAAGAAAACAATGCTTCTTATAGTAGCATCAGAAAAATTTAATAGTTGGCAGTTAACCAAGCAAATGATAGACTTCTACAACAAAAACTATAGTACTATGAAAAAGAAGATTTTAAAGGACATCAGAAAATGGAAAGATATCTCTTGTTTCTAGATTAGCACAACCAAAATAGTTGGAATTGCCATTCTTCCAAAACGGATATATAGATTTATTCCAGTTCCAATCAAAATATGATTCCTCACAGAACTAAACAAAACAATCCTTAAATTAACATGGAAGGTAAAGAGAGCTAGAATAGCAAAAGCAGTCTTCAGCAACAAGAGTAAAGCAGGATGCACTGCAATCCTGGACTCCAAGTGATACTACAAACCTGCAATAGTAAAAGCAGCATGGTTTTGGCTAGAAAAAGAAGCACGTGAATCAGTGGAACAGAATAGTGTATGAAGAAAGAATTCCTGGCATGTTCAGCTAGTTATCTGATCTTTGACAAGGAAGCCAAAAACTTAAGCTGAAGAAAAGACAGCCCCTTTAATAAGTGGCCCTGAAAAAACTGGTTATCCACATATGGAGGACTGAACCTAGACCCATATCTCTCACCATGTACTACAACAAAATAAAAATGGATCAAAAATCTAAATACTAAAACAGAAACATTCAACCTAATGGAAAATAAACTAGGTGAAATTCTTGAAGACAAAGGCATAATTGAGTACTTTATGAATAGAACTCTTTTTTTTTTTTAGGTTTTTTGAGATAGGGTCTCGCTTTGTGGTTCAGGCTGACCCTGAGCTCAGCCTCCAACTCACATCACAGCAATCCTCCTGCCTCTGCCTCCCGAGTGCTGGGATTACAGGCGTGAGCCACCACGCCCGGCACTGTGGTATGTGGTACTGGTTGCTGCTGGGTGTGGGTCTCCACGCCCAGTATTGTTATGTGGTTACCGGGGAATCGAACCGGGGTCCTTGCGCTTGCAAGACAGGCGCCGGAACCACTGAGCTAACTCCCCAGCCCCCACAGCTTACTCTTGAAATTGGCCTATATGTCCATCAACGGAAGGAAAATGTGGCATTTGTATACAATGGGGAACTACTTTGTAATAAGGAAGGATAAACTTGAATCGTTTGTGTAAAAATGTATTCACCTTAAAACCATACTGTGAAATGAAGTAGATCTGATACATAAGCATAAATATCACATTTCTCTAACATGAGAATCCCAAATATAAATAAATCAATACCTCCTTTGTTGCCATGGCCTAGGGTAGCAGGAGCTCTCTGACCAATCCTGTACACATCTGGTGTAGTGTAATATAAATGAGAAACTGACACAGTCTGTGTTTACTTTCTTATGTCAGTTTTTCATATAAATTTATTTATTTATTTATTTTTTTACTAAAATGCAGTAATCCCAGCACTCGGAAACAAAGGCAGGAGGATGGCCACAAATTCAAGACCAGCTTGGGCTATGTAATTCAATCATAGGTCTAGTATTTTTCTAATCTAACTTGTTACACTTAAATCTTTGTTACATGTAGAATTCAGTTGAGAGTGAAGTTAAGAAAATTACAGATTCAGTTTTCTTTCTTTTTCCAAGTAACTTGTTTTTCCAGTGCTCTTAGAAACATCGGAAAATGCTTCCACTAACTTGAAATGCTGGTTTTGTTGTGTGCTGGGAAACCTTGTCCATTCTTGGACTCTGTTTCTTTCCATTGATCTGTCATGTCCTATTCCTATGCCAGTAACTGAGCCACGGGAGCAATAAATCACTCTGGGAGCTGCAGGAGTTTGATGTTCATCTGCTCCTGACTCAAGCTGATATTTTACCTAAGTCGTTGTATACTTTTTTGGTGTCTGAGCTCCCCATCCTGCAGTATGATTCAGTAATATCAGTTACTGCATTTATGTGTTCACTCTGTGGTCTTCTGGATATGGGATTTTAGACTATTAATCAGAAAAAGTGTATTGAGGTAGTTTCTTTTAATTTTGACCTATTTCTGTTTCATGCGTAAGACTGGCTGACCAGATCATGCTCTAGTGAATAATCTTCCTCTTAAGCATTTTGCATTAGAGCACTAAGCTGTTGTGTACCAGATATAAAACATCCTTCAACTCTTCCCTACACATTCCATTTTAATTGTCCTGTATACAACTCTTGCATCTTTTTTATTTTATTTTATTTTATTTATTTATTTTTTTTTTGAGACAGGGTCTCGCTTTGTGGTTCAGGCTGGCCCTGAGCTCAGCCTCAAACTCACATCACAGCAATCCTCCTGCCTCTGCCTCCCGAGTGCTGGGATTACAGGTATGAGCCACCACGCCCGGCACTGTGGTACGTGGTACTGATTGCTGCTGGGGTGAGTCTCCACGCCCAGTATTGTATGTGGTTACCAAGGATTGAACCCGCTTCCTTGTGCTTGCAAGACAGGTGCGGGAACCACTGAGCTAAATCCCCGGCCCATCTTGCATCTTTTTTTGACTGTCCTTGAACTGTAGACATTCATTCTTCAGTTTGCTGACTCCCTACTCCTATTTTTATATTATAGAATATCTGTTAGTACTATTGCATTAGAGACTTTGAGTTCTCCATTCCTAATGTGATTATTCAGCCTTTCAGTTCATTCCAGCCAGAAAGCTTTATTGTCTGCTCATATTTCTTTTATTCCTCTTGCTCTGCCCTGATGAGAACAATTGAACCAACTGGTTGATTTTGTTCAAGTCCGTGTACTATTGGGAACTGGTTCTGGCAGAGTAAGTGATCCTGTGGCCTCGTCTCAGCTTCCTTTGTGTCTTTTAAACAGAAGTACTATTTCTGCAGTGTTAAATAGATTCCCTTCTCTCTGTTTTTATTTTCTATTTCAACCTTAACTTTGTCTTGATGTTGAAATTCTTATTTATTTTAACAATTATTTTAATAGTTGATTAATAGCATCAAAGTACACAGATACTTAACATATCACTAGTTGGTGACGGTAGTAAAATATTACTTGTATCACCCTTTGAAATTTTTCAGAATACTTACATGTATATTCCTATTTGTTCTACTTTCACAACTACCTCAAAGCACCATCTGCTCCAACCTTTGTAACCATTGCTTAAGTCTCAGTATATTGGCCTTTATTCCTTTATGCTCAGATATTTTATTTTTTCTTCTCTATAGTCTAACCCTGGTCAATGCCTCTAAATACCTTTGTGTTTACACACCTTTACAAACTTTAACTGCATGGAGTTGATGTTAACTACAATGGGAAAGAGAGGAGTAAGGTCACTGTTACATGTGGGAGCACTCAAGAATGCGTATTAACATTTAATAATGTTTTGGTTGGCTCAAAGTGGAAAGAAATAAACCTTATAATTTTAGTAACAGACATCAATCATAAATTCATGTTGATAGAAGGATTTGTAGAGATTGTAGACATTTACTGAGATGTTTCTGTAACACCTATAGTGTATAAGAACTTGACTAGGCCTGATGGGTTATAGCAGATTATGACATTTGTTATTATGAATTCATAGCACACAACTGGGGATGTGGCTCAACAGGAGAATGCGTACTTAGCTTGTACAAGGCCTTGGCTTTGATCCCCAGCATAGCAAAATGAACAAAAATCATAGTGCAATTTGAGAAATGAGACAATCATGTAAGTAGTTATAATACAAGGAATGACCATAAGTGTTATGAGAATAATACCAGGAAGAGAAGATCACTTTGATCTATGGTAATCAGAGACCAGAATGTTTGCTGTTGCAGAAAGATTGGACTGCAGATCTTTTGCACTGATGTAGTCCCTTCCTGGTGGCTTATCCACCATACAGTCCTGAAGCGCAATCGAAAGTACAGAAGAACAGGTGTTATTCTTTTTGAAACCTGAAATTTTAAAAGACATTTTCAGTAGGCATAGACTAATTGACAGTTTTTTGCTGATACTTTGAAAATGTTACTCAACAGTTTTCTGTTTTTGTTTTTGTTTGTTTAGTTTTTGAAACAGGATCATGCATTTTTGCCCATTCTGGTCTTGAAGTCATGAACTCATGCAAGCCTCCCACATATCTGGGACTATAGGCATATGCAGTGTGCCCTCTGCCCTGGATTCTACTGTCTTCCGGCTTGTATTGTCCTTGAGGAAAAGTCTAGTACTACTTTTTATTCCTTTATATGTAAATATGTGCTGGATATTTTGAAGATTTTTCTCCATCACTAGTTTCAGACATTTGAATGTGATAGATTTTAGGTTAGTTTTCATTTTTCTTTTCTTTCTTTTTTTTTTTTTTTGTAGTACCAATGATTGAACTCATAATCTTGCGCTTGCAAGGCAGGTGGCAGCACCACTGAGCTAAATTCCCAGCCTTCTTCATGTATCTTGAGCTTGGGGTGTGTGAATTTCCTGGTGCTCAGGCCTTAGGTTTTCTGTCAAGTTTGGGGAATTTGGGGCTGTTATCTCTTAAGTGTTTTTTCTATATGTGTGCCCCCCAACCTCCTCCAGAGACTGACTGTACATGTACTGGAATGCTTAAAGTGGTTATACAGATCAGCGATGCTGCTCCACTTACTATGTTTCCTCTGTTTGCTCTTTGGATGGTTTATCTTGCTATATCTTCAAGGCCACTAATCTCTTCCACTGTGCCTAATCTCTTACTAATCCTAGCCAGTGTATGCTATTTTGTTGACTGCTAGTTATCTTTATATTCGTATAGACATTTTTACTTGGAAATACAATCCTTAAAATTAATTTGATTCTTTCTTGGTCTATTTTTTTTAAGCTTTTAAGTCAGGAGCAGGACAGCATTTATTCTAGGGTTCATTTTTTCTGCTGTTAGGATAAACTTTCCTGAAGTGAGTACTTCACTTAAAATATAAGGTTTTGCTATTGTGGTTATTTGGAACAGAAAAGACTGCCGATCCTGTGTAAGATCTGGATCCCATGTTCTCTAGTCCTTGATTCTTTCCTGCCCTCAGGTGGTTTTCTCACATGCATGTGCTGAGCAGTATTCAGCTGAAGGCTTAGCTAAAATGTTGGGAAGCCCTCCCACCTGTCATATCACAGTTTTCTGTTGCTGTAACTGAGTACCACAGAGCAGGTAGTTAATAAAGACTAGAGGTTTATTTAGGTCACAGTTCCAGAGCCTGGGAAGTCCTGAGGTCCTGCGGTCTGACATGAGGATCTGATGAGGATCTTCTTCTGCATCATAAGGTGGCCAGGACAGAGGAATGTGCTAGCTGGGATCTCCCCCGCCTTCCTTCTCCTTTTCATCTCCTCATGTTTGGGCTTGTGTGTGTGTGTGTGTGTGTGTGGGCACATCTGTGTGTTTTACTAGGGATTGAACCCAGGTTCCATGCACTGAATTATATCTCTAGCCCTTGACTTCGAGACAGTCTTGCTAGATTTCCCAAGCTAGGCTTGAACTTGCAATCTTCCTACCTCAGCCTCTCAGAGGACTGGGATTAAAGCTGTGCACCCCCAGGCCTCTCTTCTTCTTACACAACCACTACTGCCAACCTCAGGACCTCATCTAATCCTTTCTACTTCCCAAAAGACCCCATCCCCAAATACCATTATCATATGAGTTCAAGGTTTGGATTTCTAATGCAGACAACCTTGGAAAACATATCCAAGCCATAATCTCCCTCTCCACATCTCCAGAATTCTCTCCTCCTGTGAGTCTTTCCCCTGGAGTCCTTACCCTATGAACTCTGACTTCTTTGGCTTCTGAGCACTGCCAGTTGCATTTCTCCTGGGTTCCCTTACGCCGCACCACAGCCTGGAGACTCTCTCCTCTAGAAAGCACCGGGCAGTTGTAGGGTCTTCACTGTTCATTTCTTATTTTTCAGGGGATATCATTTTTCACTGCCTGGTGTCCAGTTCTTGAAAATGGTTGTTTTATATATTCTGTGGGGTTTTTAGTTGTTTCAGGCTAGAGTTTGATGCGATCCCTTGCTATTCCATCTTGGCCAGAAGCAGAAATCTTCGCAAAATGGAACTTTTCTATTTCATACTCATTTCTGTCATCAGGAAATTAATGATCCTGGTCTTAGTTTTGTACTTGATCATCGTTCTTTGCTGAGCTTTACTAGTAGTTCTTTTAAAAAACTGGATTCAATATTTGTTGAGCGCTTACCTATACTATGCTGTATGTTAGTTAATAAAACATATCACCTCAAATGCCTGCACCAAATAAGTTTCATGACAGTTCTTATTACAATTAAGAATAATAGATTTAGCGTAGTGGTTCTGGCACCTGCCTTGAAAGTGCAAGGTCTTGAGTTTGATCCCTAGTATAGAAAAATAATATAAAAGTAATAGATTTTTAAACATCAAAAGTGGCACTACAGTGTAGAATGACAAATGTGTACTGTGCTGTGATAAATGATCAGACATTAGAATTGATGGCCTTTGCTAACAGAAGTGAATTCTGTCACTAACCACAAGCAGGTTAACTGCTCTTTCCTCATCCTCTGTGTTCCTTCTTCCATCATAAAGATAGCGTTGAGATACATAGATTATATATATTAGCGATGGCGAACCTTTTAGACCTTTCAGTGATAACACACAGCCTGTTGGAGCATGTGTGCCATAGATTTGCCACCACTGATCTCTGTATACTGTTTCTTCTCCCTCTCTCCTGAGTTCCTCTCCATTCACATGATCTTCCATTTCCATTTGAGTGCTGCTCATGTTATTAGCCTGATTTCATTTTCCATTTACTTTTGGGAGTATAAGGATGGTAAAGACCGAAGTATAGCACATTACCGACATTAGTTACATTTGCTATAGTAGATAAATTTTTCAATGAGATTGGACCTTCTTAGAAGCAATTGTTATTTGGGTAATTTGAGGGGGACAGGAGGTTCGAGGCATCAGAAAACCTCAGTTACAGTTAATAAGCCTGGTTTGTATTTCCAAAGGAAACCTTTGGATGATGAATGAGGTCAGTTATCATTTTGGTTGTATAGGGGAAGCTGAAAGTTGGTAGTAACATCCAGTGGACCTCGCTCTGTGATTGAGCAGTAAGAAGGAGAGGGACGTGCTCATGGGCACCGGAGAGGTCAGGTGTGCAGAGAGGGCTGCCAGAAAAGTAAAAGAGGCTGGTCCTGCTTGGTTCCACACCAACTGTAGTGTGGCTGCTCAGCAGAGCCAAGAATTCCCCATCCACAGCTGATGGGATTTTTCATTTATTCTGGTTAGCTGTTGTGATCAAAACCTTCCTTGGAAAAATCACCTATGTTTAGATGATGACTAGAGCATGTGGTCTATCCGGAGCTTACAGTAGCTCTGGGTATCCTGCTCCTCCTCAAGGGACTCATTGATCTAACTTCAGACAGTCTCCTCACTCCAGAGAGCATGTGGTCTTGCCTTGTGCAAAATGCTGCATCTTACAAGACACACCGCTGTGTGTTTTGTAAGCTTCTGGTTCCAGGCATCCCTAGCAGCCCTCGTTTTTCTCAGATGCTTGGCGAGCCTCCATGTGTGAATGGCCCTTCTGTCCTGGAGAGGTTGTGAGCTCTGCCTGAGCGCTGTAGAGTTAACCAGCGCTTACGGGGCTTGCACTGTGAGGCGCTAATTTAAACACACAGAGAGTGCACACGAGGGTCTTGCGACCTCAGTCCAGAGCGGAAATTGCAGAGGGGAATTCAGAGCAAGACCACAAGAGAAAATGAGAAGATAAGCAAAACTGCATATTTTGAGTTCTGTCTCTCTGTTCCCTGTCAGGATTGGTGGCTCGAGTAACCGAGTAGCTGGCATACCACTCTTTATAGGCATGTTCTATTTTGGGATTGAATTTGTGGTTTGGGAAGGATATGTTATAATCATTTTCAACAAATGCCTATTGAGTATGCAAAGTATCCCTGTGGTAGGCACAGGGAGTCCTGAGAAATGTAAAGTTAACATCCTCTGCTTCTATTTGGGCAGACAGGATATTTTTAATATGTTTTTAAAAACTTAAGGTATGTTGGGGCTATGGATTTAGCTGAGTGGTACTGCATCTGTTTTGGAAGCACAAGGGCCTGGGTTCGATCCCTGGTACCAAAAAAAAAAGTGTGTCTTATTCAGAAAAAAACAGAGTCACCAACATCTAATAGAAATATACACTGTACGAAACTAACTGGGCAGTAGGACCTAGGGTGAGCGACGTGTGTTAGGAAAAAGGGAAGAACATTCATGTTGTATTATTGACACTGTATAGTATATAGTTTCTGTATGGCTAGAATTTTTTTATCACCTGAAATATTACCTCCTCAGAATTCTTTTTAATCAGCTAAAAAATGATAAACTAAGGGATTGTACAGTAGTAACCTAAAATATCTGTGGTAAGATTATGAATAATTTATTTTCTTTATTACACTTTATAATTGCCTACATTGTCTTAATGAATGTATATTTTATAAATATAAAAAGAAAGCACTTGGGAAAAACCCATGAGTAATACAACAATTTGGAGATTATTCATTTTGTTTTGTTTTTTAAGGCAGGGTCTCACTGTGTAGTTCAGATTTGACTTAAACTCATCATGTAACCAGGCTGGACTCAGACTCACAGTGATCATCCTGCCTCAGCCTCCCAAATGCTGGGATTATATGTATGCACCTGCGCCTAGCTATAACAATTATTATAGTAACTATTTTAGTATGAGCACTGTATTCTGGATATAATATACCAGCTTTTCCATTTTCCCCCCTCTTCTACCAGTTTTAATAAAGCTTATTATTATTATTTTCTACTATTATTATTGAATAAAAAGATAAACTAAGGCTATTTGCTTTCTTCTGCTTCTTGTCCTTTTGGTGAATTAGCCTAGAAGTAAAAGGAAACCAGCTCTTAACTAATCAGCTGTACTGTGAAGAACGACCTAGAACAGTTTAAATTATGCTGATTGGGTTATAATTATGTCTGTCATTGTGCTCTGATCTCTTGTTTTAAAGCATCCTAAGAATACTTTGTTCTATCTTTATATTTAGTCATGTTGAAGAAAGCAATTAGATTATTCCATCTCCCCATCTGGTACAGTGAAGAAAACTCATCTGCTTGACTTCCTTTGTGAGAGAGAGAATTTAAATTTCCAAGTTATTTGTGATTCAGGTTAAGTAGTTAAATCTTGTTTCTTCCAAACTTTGTTCTGGGAATCTCTATTCCTTTATAATTAGGAGCTTAAGCAGTCTGAACAATGATAAAATTCTGAATTGTAAGAGGCAGTCAAAAACTGCAGGAAGCTGGATGACATATCTCAGTGAATTTCATCTGTTCTCCTCATGACAGCATGTGTTCGATGACCTCAGTGGCTCGGTGTCCTTGTCTTGGGTTGGAGATCGCACTGGGGTAAGTAATATTTTGAGTCTGTTTCAGTCTAATAAGACAATGTAGATTGGAGGCAGAAGCTCTAAATGTCATAGCTTCCCGAAGCAGTTTTCAACCTCAGTTGGAGAAAATCCATGTTTGCAGGACAAACATCTAGGAGGTTACAGTTGGTTTGGTTTTGCTTTAAAACTGGTTCCATCTTTTGACCACCTATTGTCATAGAAAGTTACCTGTGGTTTTGTTCGTTTATTTGGGTGTGGGTTTTTGAGTCAGAGTCTCATGGTGTAGTTCAGGCTGGTCTTGAACTCATCACATAACCCAGGCTGATCTTGAACTTGCAGTGATCCTCCTGCCTCAGCCTCTCCGAGTGCTGGGATTACAAGTGTGTGCCACCACACTCAGTTAAGACAGACACTATTTTAGTCTTCAGTGAATCCTTAGCATCAAAATGAGCAAGCAGAAGAAAAGGGAAGAAGAGTGCTGACATAATACTTGGGAAAACCCCTGTGCAGAACCAGAAAAGGGCACATTACACTTCTTGGCATTTTTTTCTCTCAACTGTATTTTTCCTGTATTTTTTCCCCATATTTGTGATAAAGGATGGTGGCACTCTGGCTGTTCAACTCTGTTACTCCTAACCACTTAAAAAGGACATTTGCCAGCACCAGGAAATGAAAAAGAGGCAGTCAACTCCTTATCCTTCCTAGGGTGCAGGCGGCACCCTGCTGGGTGGTATAAGGAGCGTTCACGGATCTCAGGTCTTGAATGGAGGGTTAGTTCTGTCTTATCTGCCTGAAAAAGGGCAGCAACTACGTCATATCCCTCCTTGTCACAGCTTTGAGGCATATGACAGCTATATTAGAAGGCTAAAGAGACGCATTTTGGTTTTGAAAAAGAAATTCTCATTTTTTTCAATGTTTATAGCATTTATTACATTAAACACTACCTATTAAACATATTGATAGGTAAATGAATGATTAAGTTTACTGTTTTTTTATTCAAATCTTTATTGGTGCATTATAAATACACATCATCATTGCATTCAACATTGAGAGTTTATACCAGAATATGACATAACTTGATTCTCATTTTTTACCCTTCCCTCACTTACCCTGCAACCCCCCACCCCTATATACATACGCATAAGCTTTGTTTCCTTTTTATTAAAAATTTCTATCACATTCATTTTCCCCTTTTTACCCCTATACCCGCTTTCCTTTGTAAATTTAATTAATTTTTCACTTGCCAGTAGAATTTGTTTGTTTCTTCTTTTTCACAGTTTATCCATTTGTGAAGACATTTGATATCTGGAAGATTTCTTTTCTTTTTTTTTTTTTTTTTGAGACAGGGT
Source organism: Petromus typicus (assembly GCA_004026965.1). Lineage (NCBI taxonomy): Eukaryota > Metazoa > Chordata > Mammalia > Rodentia > Petromuridae > Petromus > Petromus typicus. Next base: position 13,490 of record PVIR01013946.1, on the reverse strand, counting down.
CTTGCTTGTGGTTCAGGCTGGCCCAGAGCTCACTATGTAGCCCAGGCAAGGCTTGGGCAGTCCTCCTGCCTCTGCCCCCGAGTGCTGGGATTATAGGCATGAGCCATCACACCCAGCATTGTGGTATGTGGTCCTGATTGCTGGTGGGCGTGAGTCATCACACACAGCATTGTTGTATGTGTTACCACTATTGAACCCTGGCCCTTGCGCTTGCAAGGCAGGCACTGGAACCACTGAGCTAACTCCCCAGCCCTCTCCATTTCTTACCTTACAGCATTTTGAGGCTTCTTGGAGTCCAATACTAATCTAACCAAGATCTTTTTCTAATGTGTACTTTTTATAAACAAATAATTATTTATAAAATGAATTTCACGTAGACCTCACAGTAAGAAGAACAGGACTGACAGACACATGTGACTGTGATCTCTGTGAGAACAGTAACAGGATTTGAACCTCTGTAGGCAGAAAAATAAGAGGTGATTCTTGCCTGAGACTATCTTATGATAATTTGCATATAAAAGTAGTTAAATCTTTCTCTATTGTAATATGTATTTGAGTAGCTCTGTGGCACTAGCTTGGGGGAAGAGTACCATCCCAATGACCTGAGTCAAGGACATCTGGACCTACAATTATAAGTCCTAGAAATTTGTCCTCATCATTTAAAAAAAAAAATCCTGAAATATAGGGTGCTACAAAGTAGGGCTGTGACCAATCTTTCATTTGCAGTTTAATCTCTTTACATACTGATATGTAATTGACAGAATGCTTTTGTTTCTCTCTAGGTTATTCTAGTCTTGACCACGTTCCATGTACCGCTGGTAATCATGACCTTTGGACAGTCCAAGTTATATCGAAGGTGAGATCACTGATATATGGTGAAGAGATTTGATGAAGTAACACATTAGAAATATGCACACTCTTTTCTCTGGACACAGTGAAGTCTAATGGTTGAAGACCTTCCAGCCATCTTAAATTTTTACCAGACTGTCACAGCACACTACTTAATGTCTTGTTAGTGGCCTGAAGGGTCATACTTCCAGGGAAAAGAAGTTGGCCTGACTGAAGAGCAGAGCAATAAAGGAGGTAAAGAGGGAGTCTATATGAATGGATGTTAATGTTAATTTACACAGATAATTTACAGAAAGGTAGCACTGATTTTATGCCTCTTCTTCTTATGAACACAGACTTTTTTTAATATCCCTGCATTGAAAATCTTAATCACACCTTCGAAACAAATATAATGTATGTAAAATTTTGAAGCTCAGACAGACTGTTTCTCATTGAGATGGAGATTCTCAGGTGAGTTTTTTTAAGATAAGGAGGGGTTCTCAGGTCAGACCTGAGTGCCAGAGTTGCCCAGCAGTGTGAAGCAGTCCCATCACACTGGTAGTGGCAGTGGGAACATATTTTCTGTGGTGTTCGTGTTTTAGAGCTGTTTTCTCAGAGGTATAGCTTCAATAAATGATAGGTTCCTTCTTTAATAGTTAGATTCAAGACCAGCTAAGTTCCCAAAATTACTGATTCTTTTCAGTCTTTGCATTTAGCCATTGTCCTCCAAGAAACCTAAAGAAATAATGACATCCCAGTAGATGAATGCTGTCCCAGGGCCAGACTGCCTCCCAGAATCATGTTAGCTTATTTATGTACCCTCAGCTATCTCCTTAGCCTGTTTCATTTTTTATTTTGAGACAGTGTCTTGCCAAATCACTGAGTTTCCCAGCTGAGCTCTAACTTGCAGTCTTCCTGTCTCACCCTCCAGAGCGCTCGCACTACAGGCCTGTACTAGGACGCTCAGCTTCTGAGTGTGGCCTTCACTTGACTGGTTGTCTTGGCCCACATGGGGAGGAACCCATGCTGAAGTTCTGAGATCATCCTGCCTGTGTTTCCCAAATAGATACGATTCCTTACTGTCACTCGTGACCCTGAAGCCAAAACCTGCTGCCCTTCAGCACAGTGCTGTTGGCTTAGAATAAGCAGATTTACCTTGAGGCCCAAAAGAACTGCCATCTTGGAATTGCTGTAAGCTCTGTGTAGGCTTGGCTCTTTCCTACCTTGGGGTTCCCAGCATCTAGCCAGTGACTGATATGTAATAAACAGGCAATAAGTGTTAATTAAATTAATTAATGCTTTGACTTCTCTATAATTTTTAACCTGATAATATATTTTGTGTTTGTTTTATATGGAATTAACAATGTATGATAGACTCCTAGTGCTAGAAAGGGCAGCAGTTGGTGCTTTATTTCTTCAATTAGATTCAATTAGTAGTTGAAACATTGCAGACAGATGAAATCTCTTGTTTAAGAAGAAAAAGTATTTGAAATTTTGTAACTTTATTTTAGTAACTATAGTATTTAAGAGTCTTTGCTGTTACGAAATCTCTCTTCATGATGTAGTTTTCCTTGCCAGTTTATCTCATAAAATCTCATAATATGATTCCTTGCAATCATATTATAAAACATTTGGAAATTCTACAGGGAAGAAAAGATTCACCCTCCAGCATGGTGTAATCTTAGTTTATTTACAGTTATTACATTGGTTTTCCCCTTAAATGTTATACCCTATGGCTCGGTAGTTTGGAGAAGCAAATTAGAGCAGCAAAAAGCTGCTCTGTTTTCGTGGCACATGGGTACAGGATTGAACCTCAGCACTGTCTGCAAGGACAATGAACCTGGGCAAGTGGCTTAACCTCTTGAATCTTTTCTGTAATTTTAAAAGAACAATTACACCAGGCTTGGTGGAGCAAGTCTAATAATCTTAGCACTGTGGGAGACTGAGAGGTAGGAGGATTGCAAGTTCAAGCCCAGCCTGGGCAGTTTGACTTGGCGAGACTCTCCTGTTTCAAAATGAAAAGTATAAAAATGGGCTAGAGATGTAGTTCAGTGTGAAGGCTCTGATTTCACTCCTAGTACTGATACCAGGGTGAGCAGGAGAGAGTGAGGGAGGGAGAGTAGTGTTGCTTGAATGTTCAACAGTATCTTGGCATGAAGTTAAGAACTTGGTGCTATTAGCTGCTGCCATCCCAATGCCACAGATGGCATGTAGCCATCGTATACTGGCATTGCTGTACCAGTTGTTAGAGTGACACCAGTTGGTAAAAAGTAGTGTCTGCCTCTAAACTCTTCCACAGCTTCTACACCCCTACCCCGTCAGCATGCAAGCATTACTAATGCGGCATCATGCTCTACACCCCTTCGGATGAGTCAGGATTCATACTGCCCTCTCTACTCATAACTCCTTTGTTTTTGTTAGATTGACATAATTTACTAATCCTTAGTCCTTTGGACAGTCAGATTATAGCTAATTTTTTCACTGTAACTAGTGCTACTGTGATAACTGTCAAAAATATTTGTGTCAGAGAGGATGCTCATTTCCAGTTAATACATAGTAGTAAATGAAAGCCTTCCTCTTGGGGCTGGGATGTAGCTCAGCAGCACCACACCTATCTGGGAAGCACAAGGTCCTGGGTCAATTCCTGCTACTGGAAAAAACATATAGAGAGAAAACCTTCCTCTCTGATATCTGCATCATTTGATGGCAATTTATTGAACTCTCCGTCATTTCCAGGTGGAGTAATCTAGACCTAATGCATAAACCATTTTTCTTTTTGTTTTTTATTTAGCTTCTGAATTTACTTATCCTGTACGTTATTCTTTAGTTATGTGGATGGAATTGGACCTAAATTCCTGAGTCAGACTCACATGAATGAGTGTTTTGACAACTTTTTTCTCCCATCTTTTTTCTTTTCAATATTATGCTTAATTTAAGACAAACAAAACCAAAACAACCAGTATCACAGTTACTGTTTACATACCTACCACCTTCTGACTCAGCCCCTCTCCAGTCTTTGTTTTTCTGAGACCCGTCTTTGCTAACATACTCTTTACTAGAGAGCAGTCCTATTTGTTTCTGATATGTTACAAAAGTTACTTTGCTTCACATTGCACAGCAGTATTGTTTTTTTCCACCACAGTTTCTCTGAATATTAATTATCTCTTCCCTGCTGTGAAGAGAAATCTGGTTTATACCCTTGTTCAGAATTTAAGTAGAAATCATAAATATGCCTTGTTGTTTCCTTAGCTGGGCTGATGACGCACATTGAGCACATGAGCCAGTAGGCACCTGTCACTTCAGAAATGGAAAAGAAGAGGGACAGTTTAATCAAATAGGTCCTCCATGCTTCTTTCATTCGATTACAAATTAAAAAAAAAAAACTACTAAATCCACTCTTAACACCAAAATAAATAAATAAGTTTTGTGAAAGTCCTAGCCTGTAATCCCACCACTTAGGAAGCTGAGGTCAGAGGCCATGAGTTCAAGACAGCTTGGGCTACATAGTGCTTCAAAACCAGTCTAAAGTACAGAGTGAGCCCCCATATCAAAAAACATAAATACACACATATATTCACTTTGAAAACTCTTTTTTTTTCACAGCACTGACTATATTATTTGTCAGATTATTTTTGTCTACTAAACCTTATATGATCCACGGTTTATTTAGGATAGAAATGAAAGGTAGCTAATTATGTGCCACCTGCTGTGTGTGATAAGGTATGAAGCCTCGTGGGAATTGGTGATTTTCTCTGTTCCATGTACAGAGGTAGAAGAAATATCCTGATTTAGGTCCTGAAAAACAATTGCTGAGGGATTTAGGAGATAATAGAGTCCCAAGAAAATTAATGGTAAGGTAAAACAGAGACAATATATTAATACCATCAATTCAGTACATGAGGTGTTAAAGCAACCACAAATACCATCAATTCAAACAAATACCAGTGTACCAGTTTATATTTTCATTCTCTGTTAAGGAATCTTAGTTTGCATAATAGATTATAAATATATTTCTCACTTGCCAATATGAAGTTTAAAAAATGAACTACTTGTACTTCAGGTGATAATTTACTGTTAAGCATGTAAAAGATATTCTCCATCATTTTGTTTTACAGTTTCTTAAATCTAACTTTTTAGAGTAAGATGTATTAGTGATATAAATAATAGAAGCAATATTCTACCCTGAAATTCAGTACCTAATACTGCAAAACTAATTGTCATTCCAGGCTTTTATTTTCTGTTAAGAGTGGATCAGGCTGGGGATTTAGCTCAGTGGTTCCAGCACCTGTCTTGCAAGCAAAAGAACCCAGGTTCAATCCCCGGTAACCACATACAATACTGGGCGTGGAGACTCACCCCAGCAGTAATCAGTACCACATCCCACAGTGCCGGGTGTGGTGGCTCACGCCTGTGATCCCAGCACTCGGGAGGCAGAGGCAGGAGGACTGCTGTGATATGAGTTTGAGGCTGAGCTCAGGGCCAGTCTGAACCACAAAGCGAGACCCTATCTCAAAAAAAAAAAAGAGTGGATCAAATTTTGAAAACTAACAAGGGAATCTCTAGAAGATTTCACATAAAAATTTACTCCATAATCAATATAAGTTTTTTAGGATGTTGCTTGAGATGTAAAAAAAAAAAGATAACTTACAGTGGTCCACCAGGCTGAGAGTAGGTGGTGCAGAGAGCCTGCATCCTCAGTGTCATGTGACACAGGGCTGTGCTCAGTTCATTTCCACTGTGGTACATTAGTAACAATGACTGCACATCTCAGATACAATTCAGTACAATTTGTAGCACAAATTACATTGATGAAGTACATTTTCCTGCTTTTAAAAAAAGCATTTACATATATGATATTGGCAGATTTCCTTTAATACAACCTGGATAGACAGTGTTGTCTTGTCAATCAGAGAAAAATATGTACGGACCTCAGATGCTCATATTCCTTCTGATTAGAAGTTCTGTGATTTTTACTTGTATATCTTTATATATTTGTATTCTTTTTATTTTTCACTTGTATCTTTGAAGTTTCTCCAGAAAAAAATGTCTTTTTTCCAATAATTAAAAAACACAAAATATTAAAAACACAAGATGTCAGTGAGAAAATTGAAAATATTTGGAGTGGAGTTTTATGTGAATTCAAAGTCTGCCATTTTTATCTGGCAAATATTTCAGGTTCATGATTCTTCTGGCACATTTTAATGCAGTCCATCCTCCTTACTGGCCTTTTAACTAGAAGCCTCGATGCATATGATTCTCCTTATTTATGATAGTTATGTTCTATAAAGTTGCCACAAACACTAAATTTGTAAATAGTGAACCACTATTCTAGGGAAGGCACAGGATTACTTTCCTGCGAATCCCTGGTTCCTTTTGTCAACTGATCAGTACATAACCACATTTTATGTGTATTTCTATACAAAAACATCATATGTGCTTTGTTAAAGTCGACCTCATGGTCAACAGCATTATAACCTTTACCCAAATGAAACTTGTGTAACAAAAATATTTCCCTGTGAGGCATATCAGGAGTCTTCTTGTGCTTAGAAACACTGAGTAGCATGTCAGCATTACACATCCAGGCCTTTTTAAACACCAGAATAACCAATTAAAAAGTGCAAAAATGTGAAAACAGGATACTAAATAGGCTATGATAAGGATTATTTATTTATGTCATAAAGGGTAAAACAGGAAGACAGAGATCCTCATTTGACCTCAGCTGGGAATATGTACATTGAGTGACTCAGGTTTTTTGTCACCTCCTGAAAGTCTGCTAAGAACTGTGAAACCACCGTGGATACTGGTTTCGGTGTCACAAATGAACAAAGCAAGTAGACAAACTCACAGATACAGAATGTATGAAGAATGAGGGTCAACTGTATAAGTTCCCACCTAGAGAAGACTATAAAACTTTTCACTTTTATGCTGTATTTTATGGTAACTTAATCATGGCAAATTAGGATAGAAGAATAGAGAGAATGAGCAGAGGTTGAGAGTTTTGAGGTACTTGCTAGAAAAAGCCTAGGTTGCTGTGAATGAAATTTTTTTTTTTTTTTTTTTTTTTTTTTTTTAGGTTTTTTGAGACAGGGTCTTGCTTTGTGGTTCAGGCTGGCCCTGAGCTCAGCCTCAAACTCACATCACAGCAATCCTCCTGCCTCTGCCTCCTGAGTGCTGGAATTATAGGTGTGAGCCACCACGCCCGCCACTGTGGTATGTGGTACTGATTGCTGCTGGGCGTGAGTCTCCACCCCCAGCTTTGTATGTGGTTACTGAGGATTGAACCTGGGCCCTTGTGCCTGCAAGACAGGCACCAGAACCGCTAAGCCAAATCCCCAGCCCCTGTGAATGAAATTTTAAAGGTGATTGAGGCTGGCCTGGATTACATAGTGAGTTCAAGGGCAGCCTGAACTATATAGCAAGACCATGTCTCACAAAGAGAAAAAAAAAAAAAAAAATGGAGATAACCAGGCCTGGTGACTAATGCCTGTAACCCTGGCTCTCTGGAAAGCTAAGGTAGAAAGATCACATGCTCAAGCCCAGACTGGATAACTTCAGAATTTAGTAAGACCTTGTCTCAAAATAAAATAAAAATGATTTAGAGACGTTGCTCAGTGCAGAGAAATCCTCAGTACTGCAGAAAGAGAAATCGGAAATGTGGTTGAAATGATTTCTAATCAAAGTGCCGAGGTTGCCTCTTGGCTCCTCCTGTTACTAACATGCAAGAAGAGAGAAATTACTTGAAGAGAGAATTATTAATAAAAAGGGATATAGAACTTAAAGATTCTCAGTTTACCCATTTCACAAAAGCGGTGAACACTAAGGATGTGGTAAAGAGACCATCAGATAAACAGGGTAGTGTGGGTGTAGGCCACAGTCTTGATTAAGTACCTGGCAGGAAGACCCTCAGTTTGAGAGCATGACAAAGAAAGGAGTGAAAGAAGGCTGCCACATTTCTTGAGCTGGATAGGACAGGACCACTGTAAATAGGTACTGTCCTTTAAAACAGAGCAGAACAGTCCCTCAAGCAATTCAGAGATAATCAAGGTTGCCCTTTCACTTTCAAAATGGAGCACAGAGACATGGCTTTGCTTTTAGTAAGCCAGGAGGTTTCCACCCGAACATGGGTGCAGGGCCATTCAGAACTTGGGGACCCCGCTTCTGCCTGGGAAAGCTGCATAGACAGACCATCAACTTAATGGATCTGGGAGGGCAGAGCATTGAACCAGTGAAGATTATTCTCAAGCTTTAATGTCTCATAGAATTGCCTTGAGGGTTAGACTCTCTTGAGACCCCCTTCTTTCCCATTTCTCCCTCTTGGAATGGAAATACCCATCACGTACCTGACTTCCCATTGTATTTTAGGAGCCCATAGCTTGTTTGGTTTGACAGGCTTATGGCCAGAGAGGCGTCTGCTTCAGGGTGAATCATTTCTTGAGTCTCATTCATATCTGATTCAGATGATATCCAGGTGACACTTTGAATTTTAGACTTTAGAACTGCCATTAGGATGAGTTAAGACTTTGAGGGCTGTTGGAACGTAGTGATCTTGATGTGAGAAGGACATAAATTTTTGAGACCAAGGGCAGATGCTATCAGCTGTGTCCCCCTCAAATTCATATGTTAGGATCCATCATGATGGCATTATGAGGATTTAGTTTATGATTACGACGTGAAGGCAGAGCCTTCATAAAATGATGTCAGTGCCCTTATAAAAGTGCACCCAGCAGACTCCCTTGGCCCTTCTGCCTTGTCAAGTTGCAGTGACAAGATGGTAGTTTGTGAACCAGGAAGTGGGCATTCATCAGACACCAAATCCGCCAGTGCCCTGATCTTGGATTCCTGGCCTGCAGAACTGTGAGAGATAAAAATCTGTTGTGTATATGCCATCCAGCCAGAGGTATTCTGCTGTTGCAACCCAATTGGATTAATACAAGCTATATTCCACATATATTTGCATTTTAGCATTATTTCTTGAATTATAAACATGAACAAATTTATATTCATATTTACACCACAAATATACACAGAAGTGACATTTTTGGAAATGAGAATGAGTTGATATTAGGATTGATTCATAGAATTATTATTAAAAGACATTTCTAAAGCAGATGATTTCAATTGTTTATCATTTGACTGCTGTTTATAACTCTATTAACTGTTTTAAGGAGTTTAAAAAATAGATTTAGTTTTCAAGATGTTTTATTGATTTCCCCTTCATAATGCATGTCATATGCATGTGTACACTGATAGCAAAATAAAGTCATGTTTAAACAAAGCCCTGTGTTAAAATGCTCTATATCTCCAGGGCAAAAGCCTTAAAAGAATCCTGCTTAACTCCAAGCAGATGATGCAAGTCCGTTTTTGCCATTTGTTTAACTGGCTAGCGTACCAGAGGGGTGCTGCAGTTGAATTTTTGTTCCACTCATGTTGCTTTTTCTGAAGGACAGAGATACATTTGTTGTGTCAAGCTCTTACAAAGCGTGCAGGCTTACGGACAGGTTTGTTGAGTGATGTCATGAAGGAGAAGAGACTTATAAACCAGTGAGAATGAAGCTGTTGTGGCTCCTTGGAAGTTTGTCCAGTGTATGCCCTGCAAAGCTGGGAATTGCTGATGGGAATCTTTTGCTGGCTGGCAGGAAGGACTAATCTTGTTCTCCAAAGCCAAAGATAAAGCAATGGAGGAATCTGTTGGATGGCATCCAAACCTTGCTCTATTTATCTAGGAATTTTCTCTGTGCCTGCGCTAAGGGAGGAGAGGAGCCATCCAGGCAACTTAGAGACGTGTGATTTGCTCTGGCATACTCTCGGGGACCTGCACCGACAGGTGCCAACATGCCCCTCCTGTCTCCAGCTTCTTCTTAGATAATCTCTATTGCCAGATCACAAACTCCAGCAAGAGAGGAAAAACCAAATTATGAGGAAAATCCTCCTCGCACATAGTTGAAAGTAGTCTCTAGTTTAAAGGTGGGAATTAAGAGAATAGGACTGTGGTTTCAATTTTCTCTTTAATTTTTGGTAAGTTTTCTGCCATTGTAGCTCCGTTGATGTAAGGGATTTGGACAACACGTTCTCCTCAGTTCCTTGTGTCTCTCATGCTTTATCATTCTTGATTCTGTACTGAAGCTGCTACAAAGATTTATGTGATCTTTTTAAGTCATAAATTCTACCAGTGAAGAATACTTGGGGTTGTATTTATCGCTAGGCAACTACTGCTGTGCATAGGGAGAGGAAGAGGAAATAAAAAGTATTAAGATATGTTATGTATGTGAACCAACTCTCCACAGTAAATGTACTGTAAACATATACTAATAAAAATTCTAAAAATAAAATAATTTTTAAAAGAGCAATATGTAGTAGAACCCCTGTCAGACGTGCTGATATTTAACTATTATTTCTTAAAAACTAAACATGGATTAAAATACCTCTCAAAGATATTGTTGGAATAAACTTAAAATCAAGAGTTGAAATTGATAGTTTGTTTTTCCTCATTTTTTTGTGTGTGCTATATGCATTAGAAACTTGTGCGTAGGAATGATAACAGAGCAGGAAAACCTCAAGACTATGTTTTTTTAACATATAGCTCTATCATAAGTACGATGGATTAGTGGGTTAGTTAGGCCTTTGGCTTCATTTAGTGGAGCTCCCAACTCAAGCTGGCTTCAGGTTTATCTCAACCTTGTCACCCTTCCTGAGCCCATCCCTTAGGGGGCCACAGAGACTCTCTCAGACTGACCAGGCTTCCACTGAAAAAGGTCACAGAAAGGACAGTGGGGGCTGGGGAGTTAGCTCAGTGGTTCTAGCGCCTGTCTTGCAAGCGCAAGGGCCCTGGTTCGATTCCTCGGTAACCACATACCATACTGGGTGTGGAGACTCACCCCAGCAGCAACCAGTACCACATATCACAGTGCCGGGCATGGTGGCTCACGCCTGTCATCCCAGCACTCGGGAGGCAGAGGCAGGAGGATTGTGATGTGAGTTTGAGGCTGAGCTCAGGGCCAGCCTGAACTACAAAGTGAAACCCTGTCTCAAAAAAACCTTTAAAAAAAAAAAAAAAGGACAATAGAAGCTGTGTGGGAATTCAACAACGTACATGACAACTGCACTCTAAATTTGCCTCTTTTTTTTTTCTTCCCTTCAGTGAAGACTATGGAAAAAACTTTAAGGATATTACAAATCTCATCAATAACACCTTCATTCGTACTGAATTTGGCATGGCTATTGGTCCCGAAAATTCTGGAAAGGTAAGTTTGGAAAGCTGCTATTCACTGGCACAGACACTGCCACTGGATGTTACTGCTGAATTATCCAGTGATGCACAGTATTGTATTTTAGTTTATTATATTGCTGTATTTGAAAATTAAATATAGTTTATTTAATACTGATCAGAAAAGAATAGAATTCAGCACACAGATATCTGGTTTTGGTCCCTGGACAAGATGTACTAAAACCCTTTATACTTATGGGACACTTGTTTAGTGTTACAGTATGTAGTCCCTGTGATAACATTTTAGTCTTCTGGGAAACTGACGAGGCTCAGAATTGCAAATATGGGCCAGGAATTTAGCTCAGTAGTTCCGGTGCCTGTCTTGCAAGTGCAAGGGCCCAGGTTTGATCCCCGGTAACCACATACAATACTGGGCATGGAGACTCACACCCAGCAGCAATCAGTACCAGATACCACCGTGCAGGGCATGGTGGCTCACACCTGTAATCCCAGCACTCGGGAGGCAGAGGCAGGAGGATTGCTGTGATGTGAGTTGGAGGCTGAGCTCAAGGCCAGCCTGAACTACAAAGCGAGACCCTGTCTCAAAAAAAAAAAAAAAAAAAAAAAGAATTGCAAGTATGATGCACTAGCTCAATTCAGGATGATGTACTTTGATGAAACCAAGACTTGAGGAATAAAGAGAAGGAACTAATCTGTATAATTAATGACTCCTCATACTTTTAGATACTTAATTTTTCATGACTAGTATCTGGTAAAAATGTTGCAAGAACTTTCTGTGCCAAGTTTGATCTTTCCTTTTCCTGCTCAGGTGATATTAACCGCAGAGGTGTCTGGAGGAAGTCATGGAGGAAGAATCTTTAGGTCATCCGATTTTGCAAAGAATTTTGTGCAGACAGATCTCCCTTTTCATCCTCTGACTCAGATGATGTACAGCCCGCAGAATTCTGATTACCTATTGGCCCTCAGCACGGAAGTAAGTCTAGCTGAAGAACCTGGCTTGCATTTTACTTATAATTTTAATATATATTGTTTTAAAAGGATTCTATACAAAATGTTTGTATATTGGCCTTCCTGCCAGTCCCCTTACACAAGAAACATTTTATTTTGTCTTCATTTGGTAAATGTTATACTTTCTATGTGCTCTCTGTTCCAGGTAAGTATGAGGTAGAGTTGTCATAATTTTTTTTAAGTGAAGAGATGTTTACTATTGGAATAATGAGGTAAAAAGAAGAACAGTTTAATTATTCAAGGGACAAGTAGAAATTGTCAAATTCCTAATATTGTTACTGCTCCTTTCTCATGATTAGGCCATCTTTGTGCTTTCTTTTCTGTGGATTCCCTCAGTATACAAAGCATCTCAACTTCTGTCTTTGATACTCATGTATTAGACATCCAAAAGTCTCAAATCCTTGCACTTCTCACCACAATCCTATACTTGCCCTGGAAATCAGAGTCCCTCCCAAACCACCCTGCTTCTCTGAAAGTTCCTCAAGGAGTACATTTGGCCTTTCCTTTCTGGAGGACCAGTCTCCTGTCATGGAGTTAGGAGCCCAGAGTGGCTATGTAGCTAAACTGTGACAGCCACAATTACCCTTTGTGTGTATGTGGTTTTCCTCATCGAGATTCTCGGTGTGGTCTGCTGAGCAGCAGCGTGAAATGGAAACACCCGAGAAGCTAGTTGAAATGCAATTCCCCAGGTCCCAGTACAGATTAATAAAGCAGCCACTTCTGTGTGGAGCAGCTCTGTTTTTAACAAGCTCCCTGGGTAGTGTTGCACTCTAAAATTTGGACGCTGTTGTTTACAGACTGTTCTAGGGACAGAAACAAGACCACCAACTGTGGACTGGTCAGGCGAAGCCAATGTGGCAGAGAGAGTATGAGGGGATGGGAGGGAGGTCTGGGTGCTAAACTTTCTATGAGAAAATATTTGAGCAGGGGTATGGCTGGGGGAAATACAACAAGGCCAATTTAGGCCTAACCAGTGGAGACCCAGAAAAGGAAACTAGCTTGAGAGAGGGACATGCTGACACGTGGTGTTCAGATGTTAGAGAAATTAGTGCCTAACAGTTTGAGCTGAAGGTTCTACTAAGGGATCCAGGGAGACAGAACCATTTTATTTTCCCTTTTACCACCTCATCTCCATTACCAGGTATCTTAAGGTTGTTAAAATAAGGCTATCTTTGGGGGCTGGGGATTTAGCTCAATGGTTCTGGTGCCTGTCTTGCAAGCTCAAGGGCCCGGGTTCTATCCCCAGTAACCACATACAATACTGGGCGTGGAGACTCACGTCCAGCAGCAACCAGTACCACACACCACAGTGCTGGGGGTGGTGGCTCACGCCTGTAATCCCAGCACTCGGGAGGCAGAAGCAGGAGGATTGCTGTGATGTGAGTTTGAGGCTGAGCTCAGGGCCAGCCTGAACCACAAAGCAAGACCC